>SNQJ01S0043266.1:50064-84052 GCA_010110895.2 Picea sitchensis
GAAGTCATTACTTCCCTTGAACAATAACTATTGATTATTTCTCATATATTGTGCATGGTGTATTGTGGTGTATTGGTGTAACTCTTATACTATTGTTCATTTTTCATTGGATATAGTTGAATGGTTTAAGTATAAGTTGAAAAGGGTTTTAAATTGTACTTGATACTGATTCACCCCCCCTCTTAGTATCAACATCTAGCTTAACAGTCAAAAGTAATATGACAGTTACCATGGGACCATTAAACATAGACAAAAGAAAAATTTCAACTCATATGCATAGACAAAGATGAAGGAGATTCTGACAATAACAAATGAAAGAAGCTTGCAGGCTTAATATATTAAAGAAAGTGTCTTTTATACAACAACAATAGATTATACAAACAGTTTCCAGATCCTAGATTACTGGATCAAATTTTTCCAAAAATAGAAACTCAATAATTGGCCTAAGTAGACTAGATCAATCCAACTTCTCGACTTATATTATGTTCTTCAGATTCTTGGTAGGTGTAGTGAGCCTTCCGAGGTTTTTGGATCTCATGTGATATGAGAGGAGTTGAACTTGACACCTATTGACAATCAACAGTCTTATCTCCTTGACAATAACTAATTGTTGTTTACCTTTTCTGTCTTTTAAAGCATCTCCAAAACCAAAAAAAACTCTTGATCGAAATGTCATTATTTATCTTCCATCGATTGGGACCATTTTTTAGTCTTTTGAACAAGAAAAACTTGGATCTATGCAAAAACATTAGCTTTATGCCTTATCAATGCTTTCGGTAGCTAGAGAAAATAGAAGTCGGGATAATTAGCTATTGAAAGCTCTGCTTTCAATGGCTAATGAACAATCGATATGTTCGCCTAAGACATCAAAACCTGAGATTATCAAAATTTCAAAAATACCCTTGTCTCAGCTCAAAAAAACCTCAGGACTAATCTTTTTAGGGTTTTGTATCTTTCTCAAAATTTGTAGGGTTACTGGTTGCTTCTAGTTCATTGCACTGAACTGCCACCTCTGCAAGGGTCTCAAGAGAAGCATGAGCTTGGTGTTTTGAAGACATTGCTTTTTCCTCAAAGCCGTGACCTTTTTTTTCAAACCCTAAGCTACTCTCCATAAGCTATTGTAGTCCTTTACAATCTTTTTTTCTTTTTCTTCTCCTTTATGCTTTCATGGGCTAGTCTTTCCAAAGCTAAGTTGCTTTCTGCAAAGTTTTTTGATAGGGTTTCATACCTGGTTTTTATTACCCTTTCAAGCACTTCTTGCTCAGCTAGCTTCTTCTTAAGCTTCTTGATTTCTTTTTATTTATTCTGCTTCACTCGTTTTCTAGATGAGGCCTCTGCAATTTGTGGCTCTTGTTCTTCTCGGGGTGTAGGTGATGGAAGGTTCTCATAAATTGTTGTGTATATATCCACAAAAATAGAATTTTCATGTCCTGTGGTAACTAAATCCTCATGCCCTGTTTCAAACTGTTGCTCTTCATCTTCTGAGTCTATGTAAGGAAGATTGAGAATGTTTTTGTTCACTGGGAATTATTTGGCCTCTTCTTCTTCACTGTTAAAATTCAATTTCTTCTTCATTTTTCCCAGCTTAGAGGAAGGAGAGGGTTGATTGACTGGGGTTGGAGACATAGCTCTTCTCCTCCTCTTTCCACTTCTGGGAGTGGAGGATTTATTGGAATGAGGACTCTTTTTCCCCTCTAGCTGAACCTTAGTTTGGAAATCATTCCAGAATAAGAAGTATTTCCATTCTTTACCTTTTCTTTGCAATAGCTCACAAACCAACAGTTTGATTAAACTGTGGTGGGATAATCTTCCTGTAACTTGACTAGGTTTGGCCTTGACTTGATGAGCTATCTTGGATAAGCTTCAGTGGAGGAAATAGGGCAGATTAAGTGGGTTTCTACCTATCAAATGGTTGATAAGTTTGAAACGATAAATCATCACCCTGTTGTATCTCCCTTCACAGGTTATATAAACCATTATAGCTTTCAATAACTGTTGTTATTTCTCTTCAAGGAAAGATACAGTAATATCTTTCTTCCAAATCAAACCCCTGTGTTCTGGTTTTAAATAGGTCATGAATTCAACATTCTTAATGACAGTGGTTTTAAACCATTTCTCTCCAGTCATGGGAAGCTTTGTGACTTCAGCTATGAGAGATTCATAAATCTTGAATTCATCTCAGTCGATGATTTCTTTATTTTCATCAAAATTGAGAGCGAAATCCTCTACCACCTGCTGATGAAAACTCTGTAATTTTTTGCAAAAATTGTAACACCCTGCATCCTTGAACATTTGACATACCTTGGGATGTGATTCCAAGTAACCGATATCGTTGATCTCCTTCCTCAGCGTCAACGTTCCTTTCTTCATTTGCCACGATGTTTTCGCACACCTGTGATCGAAAGAGTGGATTCGAGAAGAGTTACACTGTGTAGACTTAGCGAAAATCATCTCGACTGAGATAAAATTGAGATAACTGGGGTGAGATTTTGAACGTGGCACTGATTGCAAGGAGTGTGGTGAAATAGTTGATGATGTGCAGTAGTCATGGCGAATAACTGAAGTCAATGGGAAGTACATCAATGCATGACTTAATGATATAGCGATCTAGAAAGATTCGCTCATATCACAGTGGGATCATTTTTCCGGTTGTGAATGGTTCTTTCTCCAGTCCTTTAGGCGTCTTGTGCAATCATGGAAACGTCGAACCCGTCATTTGAAACGTGTGATAGGACATGCTTGGTCTTTACCTGCTTCAACAATTTCAGTGGCTAAAATGGCCATAGATTCCTTTATTTAAGATTCCTAAAGCTAAGGCTTTCAGTGGCTAATGAACAATCGATGTGTTTGCCTAATCCATTGAAACCTGAGATTTGAATTAGATCAAACAAAAACTAAATGAACTTTTATTTAAACTTTATTACATGGGTAAAGCTTCAAAAAATGAACCTTTAAAAATTTAAAAAGTACATTTTTAAAAGACTCACTATCACCTAAAATGAAAAATCTCGATTGATTTATTTGAGGAGATAACAGTTGGCAAGATTCTTCTCAGGGAAAAATCCAAAATTGATGAATATACTACTTTTTAAGAGAACTACAACCTAAAATTTGTAAAATAAATCAATGGTTTCGACCCAAACTACCTTATTTATAATCACTTGCTTTCAGTCGGTCTTGGACCTGCTTTTTTAAAATCATCCATTAGTAAAGAAGAAGAAAATGACAGTCACCATTCGAGTGACCAGGAAGCCGACATAAATTCATAATACATAGAAACTGTCATAAGAACAACAAAGCATAATAAAGAAATAGGTAGACCCTCAAGTGACAAAAGTTCTCAATCACCAGTTGTATCTAGGAGGAGTGTCTTTCCAAAGGAAAATCCACAACCAAGAACATCCCATGCAAGAAAAATCCAGAGCACTAATTATGGGGATGATGAAGATAAGAACCCTCCTAAAGGGAACCTAGAAAATCCCCATAATCTGAAGGTAAAAAAAAAGAACCAGTTCACATAAGGAAGGGGATGAGACACATGTTCAGGAATATGGCTTATTATTGGATAACATGGACCTAGATGTGGATATTGCGAACATTACTTTTCTAGATTTTGAAGTGTCATCTCGAGAGAATGTACATCCTGTCTCGGCACTCATGATCCATGATGGAAATTAGTTTTTGAAAGAACCACAAAAAGTAAGAGAGATAATCTATGGACCAGCATTGACACATGGGATATGTTACCTTCAAAATTATCATCCATTCACAAAGTTAAAGGAGACACCCTCAATGTTTCAATCATACACATGAAAGAAGAGAATGGATAGTTAAAAGAAAGAATCAAATAATTGTAGGAAACCCTCATGCCTCCACCTATTCTATCTTCTCTTGTCGCTACAAATCATCTGGGAAAGGGTATTCAAGAAAACCCAGAATCAAGTTCGAGGGTCAAAGGAATTTCCAATTTAATCACGACCACCCGACACTTTGTTGAAAAAAATATTAAAAAGAGGATGTCATTGATTCTAGAATTATGGGATATGGAAAAGAGTTTTTCTTCTCTTGGTTTAAGAATTCAAAACACCAAGGAGTATTTAAATCCAGACTTAAAAATGATGAAGGGTTCTATATTGATGGATTTGTGATGCTCACAACTAGAGTTGTGACAATGACAGTCCAGACGCAAAAATAGGAAAATATACATTCTCTGAGCCACATCAAACAATTTAAATCTTGTTATATAGAACTAATTAATGTATTAAAAGGTCTAATAGCCCAATTGGTTGACTTATCAAGGAGGAAAACTGAAGCATACTTAAAAATCCTTGATCTAGACATTGTTGGAACTACCATTGAATTCCCTGACCCCAAGTACCTTTCAAACTACATGGTCATGAATCGATAGGACTTTGAAGAGCATATTGAAGGACTAAAAAGGACATAGGCTGAAAAAATCGACAATATGATGGAATTCACACATGATGACATTGATAGTTGACTTGTCGAATATACAAATAAGAATGAAGACAATTAAAATATATTACAAAATTTGTCGGTTGATCTTAAGGAAATTGAAAAGGATATATTTAATATTAAGATAAATGAAGAAGTAATTGTTTCTCCATTAACAGACTTCATTCAAGAATGGTTAAATACTTCAATCACCAAGATTTCTGAGATTCCAGCAGAGGAAGTTATGACCGGTAATCCAACTGCATCCAACAAGAATATAAAGGAAGCATCAACAAGCAGATAAACAAGAGATATAATCATAGTAAGTCCATATTGATCACACTCTTATTTTCTTATCAATATTCATCCAATTATTCTTCTTCTTTAAATAGAAAAGTTTAACCGAATTATGATAAAGTTCTTTTGTCGTCTTTCGAGATTATGTTGCTCAAAATTCACCCACCTTATTCTCTCTTTTTTATACCTTCTTGTACATTTTTTCTTTATGGTCCGCGGGAGCCCCAATCCCAGTCCTTTGGAAAAACGCCTTTAAATTTCGAAGCATTGTAACAAACTTTAATATTTTTTGAGAAATTCCAAGAGAACTCAGTCATGATCAATTTTGAATGTATTTTATAACTCTGAGCATTGAGTATAAAGTATTTGAAATTGATTCATCATAATCTTATTTTGAGTTATGCAAGTATTTACTCTATAAAAGTTCTCTTATGCATCTGGACCATCTTATTTTATTTTTGTGTGATCATAAATATTTATTTTCACTATGATGGATGTGAGGAAATTGTTCTTATTTTTTGCAAATGTGTGATTTGTGAGATTCTTGGTCCTTTCTCAGGAACTCTTTAAAAATAAATATTTTATCTTTCATCATTTTTATCTTTCTTTGAGAATAATGATTGGACTATTTTAAGTTCATATAATATTTTTGAATCTAAAGTTATTAAAGAATACCATAAGCTAAAGAGGTGTACCACCTCTATAAAAATGTAGGAGGATTCATATCCTCACAAGGTTTCCATTTTGATCCTTTTGGATTCAAGCGTCAACATTTTTGGCAACCATAATGGGGAATCGAACTGAAAGATTTGTAACTAGTTGTGTATCATAAAATTACATGAATTTTCCTCAGGCTAACCAGCCCCAGTTAGAAATTGGATTAAATAATCAACAAAGTATTCTTCATCATCTATATAATCTTGCAATAACAATAGTTGAAACCGAGGAAGAATTAGAAAGGTCTTGGAAAACACTAGTTCAAGAAGAAGAAAGAGAAATTCTTCGAAGACAAAGGAGGGATGAAAGACAACGAAGAAACGAGAGATGATCTCTAAGAGCACAAGAACAAGGATGGAATTGAAGTTGGATGAATACAAAGGACCAACAATTAGAAGAAAAAGTAAGCAATTACATGCTTCAGAAAGTGGAGAACATATTCTTGATGAAAGAAAGAAGATTTTGGACATGACAAAAAAAAATGAAGAAAGGAGTGAAGAAATAAACAAAGAAATATGTGAAGAACCACATGGATAAATACGAGAGGAAATAAGAAGTGAAGAATGATGAAGGTTCAGAAACCCTAGACGAATAAGAGATTCTCCACTTGACCTGCAAGGTGAACAACACGAGCTCCCAATCCTTCCTAAAGGTACTTTGAAATAATTTTCTGGAGATGGAACAATTGATGCAAAAATACATGTTGATTTGTTCTTGTATGTTTGTGACTTTCATCTTGTGGAATATGACGATGCAATGGTAAGGTTATTTCTGCAAACCTTATCTGGCCAAGCCTATGAATGATATACAACATTTCCCACTAGATCAATTGGCTCATTCAATGAACTCTAAAGCATGTTCCTAACTATGTTCACTCCCCCAGTAGTGTATCATACCCTTCTCACTAATTTCACTCAGATTTTTTTAAATAAGAATGATAGAATATGAGATTTCAATCTCAAATTCAATAAAACTCTAAGAAAATTTACTGAAGATAAAAGGCCAAACGATCCAATGATACTTGGTTTTTATAAATATTCCATGCCATGTAATGTAAAGTTCACTATTAGAACCTCCCAAATGGATACCCTAGAGGAAGCAATGACTAAAGCTACATAAATGGAAGAAATCATGATTGAAATGGATGTTGACCCTGATATTATCCTCATAAAAGTACAAAGGAAGATGGGTAATTTAAATATCGATGAACAAGGAGCTTCTAGTCCAAAAAGGAACGAAGAGAAAATGATGCGACTAAGTCAAAACCATATCATTGGTGGAGGATTTTTCAAGGGAACTATACCAAATGTGAAAATAGACCTTGTGGAAGCCCAAGAGACTAAGAAAAGGATTGAAATTGTACAGATGAATAGAACAATTAGAAAGTAGCAAAATAAAAAATAATTAGATTGAGAGGAAACAATAATTACATACCATATCCAAGGATGTCGGTCCCAGAACAAAGAAGGAACCCTCCTCAAGAGAAAAGAGTGAGGTTTGAAAATGATGATAATCAAAGATAGAGGGTACCCAGACAACCAATTCCAAATGCAGTAATTCTTTATGAACTATATATCGAACATATGGTTGAACATGAAAACGATTATTTACCATAGGAAATTTTTTAACCTAGACAGATGGACGGATGTGAGACATCCATGTATATAATTTAAGAATGCTAAGATGATCTTGACTCACAAGAGAACATTTCCCAAACACGATCATTTGTAAATAAGTCCAAGAGTAAAGATAATTCTGAAAAAGATAAAGAAAAGGAGAATGAGAAAGAGAGAAATAAAAATGTGATAGTCAACATTGGATCTAAGAAGCAACATCAAATATCAAGCCCCCCACAGATGAAATATAATGTGGTTGAAGATATGAGTAAGTTGAGTATTACTCTTCCTTTCGCAGAAGTGGTGAAGATTCCCCAACAAAGGGAAAATATTTTGATGTTGTTAGATGATCCAGCTAGAAGAATTGTAGTTGTAGAAATACCAAAACAAAGTCAAAGTACATCAACAATCAAATTGAGAGGCAAAGTCCCACCCTTCTATATTTCGATATAAAACCATGATGTTTCACTCTTTTTTTGTTTAGTTGATATTGGTGGGACAAACAATATCATGTCCTTGGAAGTAATGGAGGCACTGGGTATGAGTTTCACTAGATACCATGAGACATGTGAAATCATTTACACCATAGATTGTAGATAGGTTCCATCTTATGGGGAAATTAAATATTTTTATGCCTGGATCATTGTTGCTCCTCATATTATTACAATTTTTAATATTTTGGTGGTGGATCTTCCTCCTGCATATGGAGTTGTCCTTGGAAGATATTGTTCGTCCATGATCTAAGGCTATATAATGAATGACGAAAGTTGCATGATGTTTCCAAATAAAGATGGAGAAATGATCAAGGTTCTGTTGAGGGGTTTGAGATCCCTTTGACACAACAACAAAAACCAAACCCGCTTGAGAGGCCCAATTAGACTCGCAAGCATTTAATGAGTGGTATGGTTCTCCAGATTTGTGATCTAGCTAGATTTATCGATGGGATTTAATCATGACCGATATATATGTCTTTCTGTGAAACATTTCCTTAGGATATGAAATTATCTTTTTTTTTCTTTTTATCATTAGTGGGAAAGAAAGGTGGAGCCTAAGCTAAATGACAGACATAAGTTATAACGTATTGGAAGAAACTAGGTTTTGGGATAACCTTTTATACCTTAGCATGCATACAATGAGGATCGAAACTACTTCAAGATAGTAATAATACTATTTGACCTGTAAACATTCAACATCGTCTGAGATAATGGTTACAAAAAGAAAATATATATGTGACAAGAAATTAGTGTGAGAAAAGTAATTTTCAATTCTCTACTATCAATCGCATATTAACAAATCGATTTATATTCATCAATTAGAATAAAATAACTATCACAACATTATAAGATAACTTAAATAACATATACAACAACTCTTACTCAAATCAACAACAAAATGTTGAATTTGAAGACAAAGATAATCCCCCTCGGTCCAATCGCATTCACGCCTCAGATGAAAGAAGTGTCTTTGGTTCTAAACAGAACTTCTAAATAAAAATAACTTGCACATAAATAATTATCTTACAATATTTTAGAAAATGTATTTCTCTCCAAAACCATAGACCCTAATCTCAAGGTCGATTCTCTTATTTATAAAATAACTAAACTAAAAATAGCTACTAATTTGTGTTAAGTCAAGAAAACAACACGTGGTGGAATTTATCTATTTGTTCTCTTTTGATTCTCTTTAGATCATATGGTCATTTTACTGAAGTGGATTGTTCCTCTCATATTCTAACCATATTCATAAGAGATCTTTGCATGTATTTTCATATGGGAACCTGTGTTGATCGATGAGAGCGGAGAGGACCTCCTTCATATCAGTTTAACGTTCTTTGTACTTGATTAGTTTGACACTCAAGTGTTGTAAGTGTTCATGATTGTAGCTATGTGAGACATTCTCCAACTTACAAACCTGTGAGATGTGAATCATTGCACCTATGTGAGTCTTTCTCTCAACTTACAAACCTGAGAGAAAGCCCCTAAGAAGGGTATGTGGTTCATGCCTGAGACAGATCTAGGAATGTAGAGATGAACTCCACCATTAATAGAGTTGAGAAGAACTCCATATGATTATCCAGTGGAAAAGGTGATCTTTTGAGTTAGACGTGCCTGTGGTTGAGCACAAGGTGAACGTGTGAAATCCCAAAGTTATGGGTGCATCGTCATGTGAACATAAATGAATTTGATGTATTAGCCTCCTCTAAGAAGTAGAGTTGAAGAGAATACTCCAGATGATTCTCCTGTGTGAAGAAGTGGGAAATAATATGTGTAGAGTCGATGTGCCTATAGACGAGCAGAGGTGAACGTGTGAAGATCTGGTTCTTCTGTGCAATGCAGTGAACCAGAGATATGACATCCCTATGGATGTGCCCCTAGTGGGTGTATAATATCCTTTTCTATATATTGTTCAAGAGTCATACATGCATGTAACCCTAATTGTTATGTAAAGGGTACAAGTCGGCCCCACCTTAATGTGATTAATAATAAATGTAAAAGATAATTAATCTGGTTAATATTAATAATAATAATAATAATAATAATAATAATGTGACTTAGAGAGGTCGGACCTATTGAGCCAATATACACTTCTGTTGATAGGACAAGTCTAATATAAGTAAAGGAAGATTCCCCATTGTGGAATCATATCTTTCATGTGAGTTTGGAAATTTCAACAAGTACATTTACTTGGGAAAGGCGTGCACCTCTCTTCGGCGCTAGTCTTCTAGGGTTTGAACACCCTCTTGTGTGCTAGGTCTTTCTTGGTGGTGAAGGTATTTCTCTTGAAGAATATAGCAAAGGATTTGGATAGGTTCTCTTCCCTTGTTGAGAAGGGTTTCCCAGGATACTTCTTGTGTTCTTGTGCATGGTGTTTCTTCTTGTGATCTTGGTTGCTACAACATTATTGCCTATGGTTAAGTTAAATGATAAAATGGAATGAACTTCATGCTTAAAATAGATTATTGAGAAATAAACATTGTTTCAAATCATAGGTCTTGAAAGAAGCCATTGAAAAAGCATCTACCAAGTCTCCTCTCTCTCTTCTACAAAACCATACGGCCCTCCTAGGGTTTCGAGAAATTTCGTACGACCTACTTCTTTGAGGAATTTCAACACTTGTCACTTGGACGTTGGGGATAAAAAGTGAATAGGAGTGTACGACCTCCTTTAGTGCACCTCCAGCAAGCTTTAATTTTCATTTCTGAGCATTTTGACTTTTTGTCCCTAGGGTTTTTAGGGTTTCTCAAATTTCTGCTGAAATTTCATAATTAGGGTTTCTACAACTCATTGAAGGAGCTCTTCAGCTCACCAATGTTATCCTATATTTCAAAAGGATTATTGTTGGCAGTCATAAGTCCAATAAAACCTAAAAGTGTTAGCCTAGCCTAGCCATTAGGTTTTCTAGCCCAGTTGACAAGGGTTTGTGAAGAATCTAAAATTATGATGAACAAGAACTATGATGGAAGATAAGCTTGATGGATCAAGCAACTTCAAGTTCCTGAAAAAAACAAGACTTCGGAGGAAGGCTTATTGTGGGTATTACAAAAGGGTGACACTATGACTACCTTCTTCATGAAGATGTTAGAAGACAAAGATCAGCCAAATTCCATTGGAGAAATCATATCAACACCCTTAGGTATGCATTTGTATGTATATTATGTGTATCATTGTCATAAGGGTAATTGTAGGAGGAAGGAACCTTTGTTGAAGTCATGGATCTAGAGGGATCTCAGTGCATTCAGAGGAAAAACACACTAGAAGTGAAGACTCTAGGTTTGATTGTTGTAATTATCATTCCTATAATCTAAATTTCTAAATTTTTCTACATTACAAGTAGGGGTTGTAGCTGTGACAACAATCCTTAAATTATTTTGATTCTAGATATGTACTCATTATTCTCCTTTAGGAGATATTCTTTTTTTGGTTCCTCTTGTATTCTTGTTCCAGATAGGTTAAGAACAAAGGAAGATGTTTATCCTTCAGAGGGAGTCACTTGACTTAGAAGGATTCAAAACTAGTTGAGAAAGAGGAAGAGTAGAACCACCATTGAGGCAACCAAATAATGCATGATCATAATCCTTCTATGATTCCATGCGCAAAAGCATGCATGAAAAAGTATATGTGTAGAACAAGTGTTGGCACAGGGGAATACCCAGGGTTCAATGTTTTATCAACACACCAAAAAAACCCTAACTACCGGCCCTTTCGACAACACCTACGAAGCAGATGAAGTCTCACCCAAGGTAGAGGCAAGGGGGGTTGCAGGACTCAAGTGTCTACAACCTAGCTGGGACACAGATATGTGATCACAATACTTAATAGAGCACTTATAAATTAACATTCATTAATCTTTAACCCTTATTCACATTGCAGGTTAAACCCTTATTATCGCTCAACGGAGTAGCAGCCAAGATTTAAGCATATATAATAATTTAGCACATAGCATCAGAGAAGATATAACATTCATTCATATATAAAGCACTAAGAATCAATGGATCTACCTATCATGCATAAATATTAAGCAAATAAATACATAAACACCATGAACAACATTGCACAAAGCACAATAACACAGGATATACGTGGTTCACCTCAGGGTGGGGCTACATCCACCAACTCTTCTTATTATTTATTAGTCTCTTCAATATTCTTACAGGCACCAAGCCACAGAGCCAACTCCGCAAAGGATAGGAGATCTGCACACACCTCTCCAGATCCTCCTTCCCCAAATTATATCAATGCACAAATCCTTACATAGTCTGTGCACAAAATCACTTACAAAACACTTGCACTTAGCTCTGCAAACCTCAACATGTTCGTGCACAAAGCCAACTAGCCAAGCACTAAGCCAATCAATGACTAGTACCTAAATTGCACTAAGCCACACTTACCCACCACTTCTAACATCCTTAGCTACATATTTATACATTACAAAAAGGGGCCTAAACATGGGCTGACATCCCATACCTATTACATAAACCCTAAAATCCAAAAAATCCCATAAAATGGGCAAGATCTCGTGATCTCCGCTTCGCTTGGGAGCTCCGTCTTCGACCAGCCTGTCGAAGTCCCAAAAATGGTCAAACATGACTAGTGCTTCCTCAAAACCTAGTCAAGGGCCAACAAGCCCCCAACACTCACCTGTGACTCGTCCCGAGTCACTCTAATCTAGGAAATAGTGCCTTAAAGGCCTCGATCTTAGCTCAAGCTGCCTCAACTTGCTACTTCTACATAGCCTCCTTCTCAGTGAACTCCTGAATGACTTGCTCAGTGATAGGCCCTTCTAGGAATTGTTCCCCCATGGAAACTACATGTTCCAACTGTGAGCCTCGTTTCTCGATATCTTCAAAAAAGTGTGTAGGCTTCGTCCTGCACCAGCTGGAGTTGCTGTGTCACCTCCATCAATATGGTATGGATGGCAGTGACCTACTATTGAATCGAGCATTTCTCCGGTGAACTCTTCATCTTTTCTACTAAAGTAAGTAGCTTTAGTTGCGCTTACATAGTCGACGCATGCTTCTTCACCTCCTGGAGTTGTGCCTCCAATGTTCTCATCTCCAGGTCTTCAACAAGGCACTCATAGGTCTGCACACTTCTATCGCTTAGCTTCTTTCATTATGAGGCCAATTCCATGATTCTTTCTACTTCACTCTTGGTATTTTCATCCCTCTAGTCCTGCACTTCTTGCGGAGTGCTCAACACTGCTTGAAGTTCTAGATCTACTACTCTTGCTTGAACCTGCTAAATGGATTTAGTGAGCTTCCCCACTTGTCTCTCGGTTGTCTCTTCTTCCATATGGGCCAAGCCCGACATAGAGTGAAGTCCTCTAGTCACTGCCTCTCTAACACCTATCTTCTCCATGAGCAACTGGTCTTTCTCTTTCTGGATTTTCTCTCTGTCCTCCTCGAACTATGCTCTAATGTCATCTTTCTCTTGCTGGGAAACCCAAATTCACTCTAAAGCCTCCTCCCTTTCTTTCTTCAAGGCCTCTGTGGCCTGCTCTTTGTCTTCTTGGACTCGACGAAGGTGAGCCTCTGTCACATCGGCTATCCTTCACAATTGAGTGGGATGATCCCCCAATCCTACACCTTCTGATGACGATGTCGCAGTAGACACTGCGCGGCTCGAATATATAGCTTGATGTATCCCCTTCAACTCCGCCTCGATTTTGTCATACATTGTCTCCTTCTTTGCTTCATGTCGCTGCAATATATCCTTCGAATCATCTTCTACAACTACGATGATGAGGTCAACATCATCCATTGTGAGCACATTCTGCGACTGAGGCTTATTGGCTTGGGATTTCTTCCACGCTGAAGGTTTCTTCGGGTAAACCTCCCTTTCCTTTGATGTCTCGGCCTCTGTAAGGGGATATTTTTGTGATGTCACTTCACCATTTTCTTGCTTGTCTTCTTCCCATTCCTCCTCTTGGTTCACTTCGTCACCTCCTCCTCCTACAGATGAGTTAGGCGCAGTTTCCTATGATGCGTTGTTCTTCTCCTCAATGTCTATGTCCTGCACTTCCTCCTTCTTATTTTATTTATTAGCGCTTCTCTATCCATCATATTCAGTCCGGGTGACCAAAGGACTTTTGATGATTTCAAGGTCGGAGAGCTCTGTATTCTCGTCTAGTACAAGGAATTCGGTTGGCCATTCCTTGGTTATCTCCTCCATATCTTTGACAGTCAATTTGTAGTAAGACTACAACTCCTCCTTGTTGGACATAATGTCATTGATATCAACAGTCAATGTGATGATTTGTTGTTATGATGAATTATCATTGTGATTTACCATATATGATATTTTCATTGATGTCAACAATATATAAGTTAGCAAAAAATGTCAAATAGTATGCAGAGATCGAAAGCGTAAGCTCGGGAGGAGGAGCGAACAATATGCAAAGATCAAAGATCGAAAAGAAAAGCGTAAGATTAGGATGAGGAGTGAACAGTATGCAGATATCAAATCTCAAAAGGAAAAGTGTAAGCTGAGGAGGAGGAGCGAACAATATGCAGAGACCAAATCTCGGAAGGAAAAGTGTAAGCTCAGGGTGAGAAGCCTCAGTAGTCGTATGATAAAGAAATTGACGATGTTGATCATCTCATATAATGGACGTCGGTCATATGAGTGACCTTGAGCTTGAGGACCATTGGAGTATTTTTATCGTCGGATCTGCAATCCAGATCAATGGCATGGATAGATTTCAAAGATCAGAAGGAGAATTAAACGACTCATTAGTTATAATCCCGCAATTGGTCTAGATCGTCAGATATCATAGACTCAAATATCGATGATTGTGGTTGATCTAACAAATGATCAGATTAAGTCATATTAAGTCATGATCATCGGATGCACAATCTCTAGATCAATGACATGGATATATTGTTGAAATTGAAAGGATAATTAAATATCGTGTTATTTCCAATCTCACAATTAGTCAGGATCATCATATCTTATAGCCTCTAAGATCGATGATTGTGGTTGACTCACCAACAATGCACAACTTCAAATTGTGGAGTTTTGGTGACAATTTAAACCACTCACAAGTTGTGGTTCCACAATAATCCTTGATCATGGATAAGCTTCAATAAGTCTTCATGACCGTTGGATCACTTTAAGTGGAAGGATAGGATAATCAAGGAAAAATGATTGAGAATTCGATTATCCAAGTACTCGTCAGCCGTCGGATCATTTTCAAGTGGAAGGATAAGATAAGATAGAAGAGAAGCACCATAGATAGATCGATCCATCGATCTAATAACATGATCAATGAACAAAATTTGGTTCAGTTCAAAAGTTGTGAGGAGGTTACGGTTTGGGGAATCTCACTTTGGAAGAATTGGGAACTTGAAAGTTGAATTACCTGAAATCTGAAATGAATAAGGACCATCAGATCTGGAGGATATATGATGACCATTGGATCAAGGTTGTTGGTCAGGAGACCACATCAGCAAGGACATGTGGCATACCACACCTACAAGGACACGTGGCAGACCGCGTTAGAAGACCACATCTACAAGGACATGTGGAAGACCACGTCTACAAGGACATGTGGCAGACCACATTAGCAGACCACGTCAGCAAGGACATGTGGCATACCATGTCAACAGGCCATGTTAGCAAATACACATGGAATAATCAAATGATGACATGTGTTAAGAGGAAATTGGCTCGTGCCATGTCAACAAGTGATGTAACCAAGTTACGTCACTCTGGGATATTTACTTCAAGATTTTTCACCACCAACAAATGTCAAAAGTCCCGAAGTCCTGAAGGACGAAGGTCTGAAGTTTCTCTCAGTCGTTGATATAAGATACATTGGGAGTCAGGACAACTTTTAGATACAGGAGAAGAATGTGTGCCACTTGTGGAGATCCACGTCAGTAACACTACGTGAGCAAGGACACACAGTACAATCAGATAATGACAAGTATCAAGTTGAATAGACATTTTAGGTACATGAAAATCACAAATCTGAGTGACATGAGACAACTACTTAGCTCGTGACATGTCATCAAGTGATGTAAGCAAGTTACGTCACTACGTGATTTTTTACTTCGGGAGTTTTACCACCAACACTTGCCCAAAGTCCTGAAGTCCTTAATGTCGAAGTCCCGAAGTGGACACGAGATGTCCGATCTGAACATCACTTTAGGATAATTCTCGATCGTCGATCTTCTATAGTGGAAGGATAGTGTAAGTGGAACTATTAATTGAAATTAAGCAGTCTCCACCACTTATGACTTACTCAATAGGTGATCACTCTGGAGGAAAATGGGGCAGCGTTTATTCGAAACCTCCGAAGTCCTGAATGCCAAAGTCCCGAAGTGGACATAGGTCGTCCAATCTAAAGAATAATTCGGGTGCACTCTCAACCGTTGATCAAAATACAGTGGAAGGATAGCGTAAGTATAATAGCCGAAGTCCTGAAGTGAATGGTGGCCATCCATCTCAATGCTTGATTAAGTCATGGTCGTCAGATTAAGAAATGAAAGCATAGATGTAAGGATCGAATATGACCATTGATATGGTTCCATGATATAAATGAGAACCATCCGATCTGTTTGGAAAAATATGCTTTGGGATATTTGAAAGGTTGCAAAGTCCTGAAGACCCAGAGGGTGAAGTCCCAAAGTCCCGAAAATCATCCATATCGTTGGGAGATTGAATCGTGACCGTTGAATTGATAAGCGCTCAAGTGCTCATCTCGCCTAACGTCTGAATAATTCCATTGGTCATATGGTAAAGAGATTTGAAAGGCATAATGTAATGCGTCACTTAAATTGATATGCCTGTGGTTCTACACCAATTATCATATGAAAATGGTTTGAAGGAAGCACTGATTTCTGTAATCATAGAGATGAAGGAAATCAATCCATACATGTGATCAATTTATGAAAGTAAAGAGGATGTTAGGTGTAAATTTTAAGACCCGGAATGATGATCTCTAGTGGTCCCAAAAGTTGTTGTAAATGAACAAGTTAGTTATAACTTGTTGCACAAGTTGGCCCAATAACTTAAACAAGTTTTGAGCTTAAGCAACTATAAATACAACCATGATTGGTTCACTAGATGGTCTACTTGGGGAATAAGATAGGCTTGTGGAAAATATAGGCTCACTGAGAAAGAGCGGCTTGCGGAGAAAATGAAGGGGATGCGGACCTGAGGTCCATGCGAATATTAGAGAGAAGAAGAAGTGAAGAAGGCACGAATATCAGAGGGAAGATAAAGTGAAGAAGGCACAAATTTCAGAGAGAAGATTAAGTGCGATGATGAGAATTTATGGTATACCTCTGATCATGAGATAGAGTTGATTTTATAATGGATCACTGTTAATAGATTTGGTTGAACTACTATATTAACTATAGTTGGATAGACTGTGTTCTATCAACAAGATGGGTCTTGCTTGAGATTTGGTGCTCTCTTGAGAGTTGGTGCTCTCCCAGGAGTTGGTGCTCCTTACTTCAGTTGGTGCTGATACAAAATAGTTGGTACTGGGAAATTTCATATTAATATATTCACATATATATATAGATCAATTATAAAAAAGCTTACACAAATATCTGGTATCTCTTGTGTCCATTGTGATTATGATTTGATTGTTCTTAATCTATACAATTATGTTTTAACTGCTAACTTGCAAGAAAAAAAGTTATAAAAGTCCACAGACTAATTCAACCCCCCCTCTTAGTGTGGGTGATGTGTTCAACACTCCTTTCTTTCATCCCTACGTGTAGTGATGTAAATGAAGTGTCAGCCTACGCGGAACTTTGCTAATGGCATGTATTCCTGCGCACATGACTTTATCAGCCATAAGGTCGATCAAGATCTCTTCTACAGATTTATATACTGCGCTAAGGTTGCCCAACATGCATGCTCGTAATCAAATAGCTCAGTTAGGTGAATGGACACTCAAGGTAATCGAATCGATGGCTAGGTCTAGACAACACAGCGTGGTATATGATCACTTCTCTATGGGCTTGAATATCTCAGTTTGCAAAAGTGGCCCCGGTGAGGCATTCGAAGGATTAAATAAGCAATGTCATAAAGAATTCCTTCAACGGGTCAAAATTCCTTAATCAATGCAAAACCATCCATTATGGCGCTGTCTCAATGGTCCAATGGTGATCTTTCTGGATATAACTGTGTTTCTAAGCGTTCCAGAGCGTCATTCTAACAGTCGAGATGCATCCAATGGTCATATAGCTTCACCGTGGCGAAGTGCCATTTTGTGCAGTTCTGCTATTCCGACGAGATTTAAGTTCTGCAAGTCTTCCTTCTGTGAAGTCTTCTCTAGAACCTTCTGCAATATTTATAATTTTGCCTTCTTCTTACTGAGCTTTCTTGCCTTATTTCCTGTGATATGAGTCTCTGGGTTCCTCTTTCCATTCTTATTCTTATCTTCTCTTAGCATAGTAACTTCGCACTATTGAGGGTCTGTCAAAGGTTTCATATGTGATACTTCTTCTCTTACTATTTATGGGGTAGGTTCTCTTCTCTCCTACATGGATAGGTTTTTCAAACCTTCATCTGTTTTTTCAACTTCGACAACTAAGTATATGGCCCTCAGTTGCTTCGACTTGTCCTCTTGTTCTTCTATTAGTCACACTATTTTTCTGGCTATGAAGTCCCTTAATTTTTGTTTTTTCTGTTCTGTGGCTTCCTCCTCTTCTTTTCTGTGGATCTAATCTTTCTCAATCCAGGTGCTTCCTAAAAAAATTGCAAAAGGAGCATTGTTCTCAATAAACTTAATGACTTCAAATTCTTCTTCGATCGATGCTCCATGGGCTATCATAGGTACATGAGTAAGTCTTCCACATAGGGCTATCATATTTCCTTTAAACAATCATATCCTTCCTAATGAAGGAACCATAGAAGGTTTTCCCAAAATTTCTCAAGTGATTTATGGCATGATATTCACCTGTGTTTCTTCATCCAATACACAGTCTATGTCAAAGTCTCATATTTGTGTTTCTATGCACTGCTTCTCTTTTAAGATCTCTGGTAAGCTGAGATCTCTATGATCATTCAGTGTTTCTTTCAGCTATAATAACATAGCCTCTGATTCTTTCTGGTTCTCTAACATATCCTTAGTCTCTTGACCTTCTCCATAGTTGTCTTGTCTCATGTTCATGTTTTCAACTATAGCAGTCATTCTAGGGCGATCCAAAACCTTATTTCCAATATCTTTACAAGAAAGGAAAGTAGGACCTACACCAGGAAATTCCTTAGCAAGATGTCCCAGTCTTCTTCAGCTATAACATAGTGTCAATCCTCTCTTTCTTTTAAATGATACCCAACCTTTTCTGTACTACGCACTAGGATCACAGTGATGGACCTGCATTCTGCAAAAATTCATTCTAGGTTCCTGCATCCATTTATTAGTCCAAAAATTCTTTATACACATAGGAATAACATATCTTTCACTAGCTCTATCAAATTTATTCAAATCAATTCTTATTTCTTCTCGATGTGACCTAGTTTTCAGACTAGGACAAAATCTATCAAACATACCTAAATTCATACTTTCGAAGCAAAAATTTCCACTTATCTTACCTTTATTAGAGCACAAAGCTTTAAGATATTACCTATTTTCTTTAGATATGGTTCCTTTCTTAGCACAGAGCTTCACAAGTCAAGTAGAATATTGTGCACTACAACAACATATCTATGCATAGATATTTTTCTTCTCTTTAGTTCCCAACAATCACAATTTTAGTCCCGACAATGGAACCATTTGTTGGCATATGGGTAGACCCAAGGTTCAACGCTTCATCAATGCACCAACAAAACTCTAACTACTGGCCTTTTCGACAACACCTACAAAGCAGATGAAGTCTCACCCAAGGTAGAGGCAGGGGGGGTTGCAGGACCCAAGAATATAGAACCTAGCTGGAACACAGATCTGCGATCACAATACTTAACAGAGCACTTAGAAATTAACATTCATTAGTATTTAACCCTTATTCACATCGCAGATTAAACCCTTATTATCGATCAACGCAGTAGCAACCAATATTTAAGCATATCTAATCATTTAACACATAGCATCAGAGAAGATCTAACATTCATTCATAAGTAAAGCACTAAGCATCAATGGATCTACCTATCATGCATAAATATTAAGCAAATAAATACATAAACACCATGAACAACATTATACAAAGCACAATAACACATGATATATGTGGTTCACTCCAGGGTGGGGTTACATCCACCAAATCTTCTTCTTCTTTATTAGTCTCTTCAATCTTCTTACAGACACCAAGCCACAGAGCCAACTCTGTAAAGGATAGGAGATTCACGCACACCTCGCCAGATCCTCCTTCCCTGAATTAGATCAATGCACAAAGCCTTACATAGTCTTCGCACAAAATCACTTACAAAACACTTGCACTTAGATCTGCAATCCTCAACACGTTCATGCACAAAGCCAACTAGCCAAGCACTAAGACGATAAATGACTAGTACCTAACTTGCACTAAGACACATTTACCCACTACTTCTTACATCCTTAGCTACATATTTATACATTGCAAAAAGGGGCCTAAACATGGGTAAACCCATGGACCGATATCCCATACCCATTACATAAACCCTAAAAGTCCAAAAATCCTATAAAATGGGTGAGATCTTGCGATATCCACTTCGCCGAGGCGCTCCATCTTCGACCAGCCTGTAGAAGTCCCAAAAATGGTCAAACATGACCATTGTTTCCTCAAAACCTGGTCAAGGGACAACAACAAGAGTCTTCACCAAACTTTGAAAAACATAACTCTCGAAGAAGTCTTCACCGGAATGAATCCTGAGATTGAACACTTCAGGTTATTTGGGTGCCTAGTGTATTTTCATGTAACCAAAGGGAAGAAGTCCAAGCTAGATCCTTTAGGAAGAAAGGCTACAGTGAATCTTCAAAGACATCCCAGATTGACATCCCTAGTCAGAGACATATTGAGACAAGAAAAGACGTTTTCCTTGAAGAAGAGACAGTCTTTCAAATATCCAGAGAATCTCAGATGGATATTGACATTAAGACAATACCTTCTCCCCCTTCAACAATTCAGAGGGAGATAGGCATTATTCCAATCGATATATTTAGAGATATTGCAGTAAGGCATAAAAGGCATACCTAGACTCACTCTGCAAGAGGCAAAGAAACATACAAGCCTCTCAAGGCACATCCTGAGATAGAAAAATATATTTCAAACTATCCTTCAGTCATGAGCCACTTCATTGATGCTGAGTCTCATTGTCTTAGAGGAGAAATAGGAGAACAAGTATGAAAATATGCCACAATAGAAGAATACTAGTATATATTAAAGAATGATGTATACGATATTAGTCAAGGACCAAAAGGGAATTTGGTGGTAACTTCCAAGTGGATCTATAAGATCAAACATCCAGCTGATGGAATTATCAAGAAATACAAAACGAGATCTATAGCCAGAGGTTTCTCACAAACAGAGGGATTTTTCTATGATGAGACACTTGATTCAGTAAATCCGATATACTTTCTCTTGTACTACCATCCATGAGTTGGAAACTATATTAGATAGATATATTCTTGATGAGTTTGGATTTCAACAAGACTGTTGTTGATCCAAACCTATATTATTACAGTTTTGGAGACGAGAGCCTAATTTTGATGAATCGTTTAGAAAGCCTTGTTGTTGGATACAAGTAATCCTTGACTTTTGAATTCGAGATGAAGAATCTGAGTATGATGCACTACTTCTTGGGACAAGAAGTATGACAGAGGACTGATGAGATTTTCCTGAGTCAAGGAAAATATACAGTGAAAATATTAAAGAAGTTCAGTATGACAGAATGCAAAATCCACCGTGATGGATTTAAAAAAGAAGATTGACGATTATTTAGATGAGACTAGTCCATAGTTGATTAGATCATCGATGTATCTGGTTAACAATAGTCTTGATTCATGCCATGCAGTGAATGTGCTTAGTCATTTCATGATTCAACCAAGATAGACTCACTAGAGAAAAAACAAAACACGTATTTAGATATATACGAGGCACAATTAGATATGGCCTGAGATATGCCTCCAGTGTGAACTTGATTTTGCACGATATTCCGATTCATATTGAGCAGAAAGTACAGTGGACAATAAGAGCACATTCGTTTGATGTTCTATCGTGAAGTTTGCCATGATTTCCTAATGCAATAGGAAACAAAACTCTATGGACTTGATTACCACAGAGGAAAAGTATACAGCAGTGAGTGTGCAAAGCAATATGGATTTACAAGATTCTAAATGATTTTCTTGACCATGAGGTGGATCCTATGATGATAACCAAGACTCGTGTATAAAGCTCCCTGAGAACCCATTGTTTCCTAATCAATCAAAACACAATGAGATGAAATATTCTTATATCAAAGATATGATGCAAAGGAAAATCGTACACATGAAATACCTTCCTACACATGAGAAGATTGCAGACATGTTCACCAAACTAACTTGGTGAATAATACCATCCTAATTGAGAGGGAGTATTGATGATTCCATCCAAGCCAAATTCTAGAGTACATTCGTGTGAGACTTGGCATGATGAAGAATGCCTCCCTAATTGAGAGGGAGTGTTGATGATTGCATCTATGTGAGACATTCTCCAACTTACAAACTTATAAGATGTGGATCATTACAACTATGTGAGTCTTTTTCTCAGCTTACAAACCTGAGATAAATCCCCTAAGAAGGGTATGTGGTCCCTACTTGAGACAGATCTAGGAATGTAGAGATGACCTCCTCCATTCAGAGAGTTGAGAATAACTCCATATGATTATCCAATGGGAAAGGTGATTTGTTGAGTTATATGTGTTTGTGGCTAAGCACAAGGTGAACGTGTGAAATCCCAAAGTGTTGGGTGCATCGTCATGTGAACAGAAATGAAGTTGATGTATTTGAATCCTCTGAGCAAGAGAGTTGACGAGAAGACTCCAGATGATTCTCCTGTGTGAGGCAATGGGAAAGAATATCTTTAGAGTGGACGTGCATGTGGACGAGCATAGGTGAATGTGTGAAGATCTAGTTCTTCTGTGTAACGTAGTGAACCACATATATGACATCCCTATGGATGTTCCCCTAGTGGATGAGAACTAGTGGGTTTATCATATCCTTTGCTATATATTGTTCAAGAGTCATACCTGCTTGTAACCCTAGTTGTTATGTAAAGGGTACAGGTCAGCCCCACCTTAATGTGATTAATAATAAATGTAAAATATAATTAATCTGGTTAATATTAATTATAATAATAATTATAATTATAATTATAATGTGACTTGGAGAGGTTGGCCCTATTGATCCAATATACACTTATGTTGATAGGACAAGTCTAATATAAGTAGAGGAAGATTCCCCATTGTAGAATCATATCTTTCATGTGAGTTTGGAAATTTTAGAAAGTACATTTACTTGGGAAAGGCGCGCATCTCTCTTGGGCACTAGTCTTCTAGGGTTTGAGCACCCTCTTTTGTGCTAGGTATTTCTTAGTGGTGAAGGTATTTCTCTTGAAGAATAGAGCAAAGGATTTGGCTGGGTTTTCTTCCCTTGTTGAGAAGGGTTTCCCAGGATACTTCTTGTGTTATTGTGCATGGTGTTTCTTCTTGTGATCTTGGTTGTTGCAACATTATTGTCTATGGTTAAGTTAAATGCTAAAATGGAATGAACTTCATGCTTAACCTATCTTACTGAAAAATCAATAGTAAGATTGCGAGATATTTAATCAGAGGCTCCATGAACTTCTTCACTTGACCCGAGATCATTCTTGAAAAATGCAAAATCTATGTTTCACACACCTGGTCTTGCTCTACATTTCATTTAAGTATGTCACATAAATCGATGAAATCCTCCAATTTTATCCCAGCTTTTCTCATTCTCATCCCATATTTCCTTCATTTTTCGTTGAGGTTCCTGGACCATGCTTACTGAATTTTCAATTGCCTTCCTTATCCGGGTGATGTTGTTGTCCATCAGCACTCAGATTCCATTCTATTATGTATCTATTCCCTTATGTACTTCGTTGATGTAGTCTATTCGTTCCAAGGATTGATGTGCCTTCTCATACCATCATTGCATGTCTTTATAGGTTGACAAACCCATAAGGGTATCTTCTTGGAAATCAGTTATGCGAGTGGTGAAGAGGTCTCTCTCTCCCTTGTGAATTGTGCATTCATTCATTTTGGGCATTCTTGGTGAGCGTCTGGTCGTTGGATTTCGTGGAGGCATTTTCCTGCACAAAATGGAATAATAAGCTACAAGACAAATGTGACAAGTGTTATTCGATGCAATCGTAAATGTAAACAATAAATACCATGCTTACCTATTCCTTGCAGGAAATAACCCAAGATTAATGGTAATTGAAGTGGCACAATGACCTGTTACCTCTTCGATGTTATTTCTTGCTTCTTAGTCTACTTGGGAGATTAGTGACTTGTGAATGGAATACCATGCTTAGGCACAAACTTTGAAAATTTTAAACATACCTACCTTGTCGCATCGAGTCTTAAATTCAGGAATGCATATATGATATATACAATCTATAACATAATCCACATCATGCTTGGGATTAAATGCAACATAGGTTGGCAGCGCAAGAGTGTGTTACTTTAGATTTCATCGTAAAATTAAAATTTTTGAGAGTTGGTTGGCACGTGAGATCGTGGTATCGATTATGTGAAGTTCTTAATTATCCATTAGATCACAAAACTCATCCTTCACTTAGCTTAGAGTTATCTCCTCAAATTACCCAAGCATTTTCTCACTTCGGGACTAGTATGATCGGCATTGAGGATACATAGGATTGTTAAATCGATAACACAGATCGACTAGAATCATTGGTGTTAGAGGATAAAGGTTATATATAATTCCAAAAGTTTATTGGTTTAGCAACCTGTTGGTAGTCGATGAGTGCATCGACATCGACATATTGTCTTTGACGTTGTTTTGTTGGTTCCTCTAGGAAAAATTTCCAATGCCGACACAAAATGACGTGAAAGAGTAGACATGGAAGTACAAATACAACACGTGGAAAATCAAAAGATGAGGTGGGTGACAAATGATCCATAGGCACTATCTACGTGGAAAAACACGTGATGGTTGATTTGAAATTTTCAGCATGAAAAGCATTGTTTTAACATCGGTGATTTTCCTAAGGCATATGTTTTTTGGCACACCCTTTCTCCCTCTTCCTTAATGCCGATGATATATCGACAATCGACGGTCGATGATTTTTGTTGCCTATGTTGATGGTTGATTTGAACTTTTCAGCATGAGAAGTGTTTCTTTTTGGAATCGATGATTCTCTTTAGACATACGTCACAGTGCCCTTTCTCCCTCTTCGTTGATGTTGATGATACATCAACCATCGACGATCGACAATTTTTGTTGCCTACGTTTTCAGTTTATCTTTTGGATTTCACCGATGTCAACAATACATCGACGATTTTTAGAAAACTTTTTCATAGGCCAAAATCACTGATTGGCGTGTGTCTCTTTTATAAAACAATTTTTAGTTCTATGTATTTAGTCTAATGTTACGTTTACTTAGAGAAAAATGTCAATTTGTTCAACAAAATTCAAACCAAATCGAATGTGATCGATGATAAAACAAAAAAATAGAAAAACCCATTGATCCCTACAAAACTGACTACATTCAAAAATAAAAAAAAGTGGTACCCAAAATAAAAGTTTCACAAAGAATTTTAGGGTGTGTTCAGTGCTCAACAAATGGTGATTCTCTAGGTGAAAACAAAGCCTATGCTCCTTCCCTCATGCTTAGCCTGTGAAAATTGGTTGAGAAACCATCTATCTTTATTCTATTCCTTTTCAACAGAACCTTTTCTATCAATGTGTACACAATTTCCCGGGTTCGTGAATCTGGATCTGCCTGTGGGGTTTATATTTTCAATCCCCTTTCATGTTAACTCCAATCCATTTCCTTTATAGACAAGAGTTGAGTAGGGCGTCCATTTTCATGAGGCCATTTAGATGCCATTCATTTCTTATGTTGTTGCTCCTCTTCCAACGAGCGTCCATAGCCCCGATGGAGTCACCCCAAAATCACAGACCTTGCTTTGTTTCCAGCGATCGTCCATAGACCTGACGGAGTTATCTGCATACCCTCTTGGACTTTACACTCTTTTTATGGATCATATTTTTCTTGCATAAATACCAAAAGTGAGTCAAATAGGAGGATATATGTTTTTGACAAGGTGAAATTGTTAAGGTGGAGATTTCCTTGGCTTTGTCCATAGGTACATGTGATTCTTTCTAGATAGCCATATTTCCATTTAGCTCTACCAATCCATTAGGCATATATTTCATCACTTTCCCAGGTAGTATGCTTACAAAGACAAATATGATTTTGAAAATTTGTGTCTACCCAACGTCTCTTATTTTGCATGTAAGTGTAGGTCAGGAGTAGATTCTGCTTCATTGTATTCATTAAATTCAACCATTTCTTTACGAAACATGACTTAATTAAAAGAAAATAATGAGCAAAAATAAAGAATGGAAATAGTCTTCCCTAAACGCACATGCTTGTCCTGATCAAAATGTACGCTGAAAAAGAAACAATAACTCAAACAAAGCATCAAAAGATTTGTTTTTTTTTTTTTTTTTTTTTTTAGGGGTCTGAGATCCCTTTGACTCGACAACAAGAACCAAACCCGCTTGAGAGGCCCAATTAGACTCGCAAGTGTTTACTGAGTGGTATGGCTCTCCATATTTGTGATCTAGATGGATTTATCAACGGGATTTAATCGTGACTGATAGATATGTCTTTTTTTGAAACCTTTCCTCAGGCTACACAATTCTCTTTTTTGTTCTTTTTATCATTAGTGGGAAAGAAAGTTGGAGCCTAAGATAAATGACAGAGAGAAGTTATAACATATTGGAAGAAACTGGGTTTTGGGATAACCTTTTATACCTTAGCATGCAAAAAATGAGGATCGCAACTACTTCAAGATAGTAATAATACTATTTGACTTCTAAACATTCAACATCGTCTGAGATAATGGTTAGAGAAAGGAAATATATATATGTGACAAGAAATTAGTGCGAGAAAAGTAATTTTCAATTCTCTACTATCAATCACATATTAACGCAATCGATTTATATTCATCAATTAGAATAAATGAACTATCACAACATTATAAGATAACTTAAATAAAAGATACAACTCTTACTCAAATTAGCTGCAAAATGTTGAATTTTAAGACAGAGATAACCCCCCTCATTCCAATCACATTCATGCCTTAGATGAAAGAAGTGTGTTTGGTTCTAAACAGAACTTCTAAATAAAAATAACTTGCACAAAAATAATTATCTTACAATATTTTAGAAAACGTATTTCTCTCCAAAACCATTGACCTTGATCTCAAGGTCGAGTCTCTTATTTGTAAAATAAGTAAACTAAAAATAGCTACTAAGTTTTGTTAAGTCAAGAAAACGACATGTGGTGGAATTTATTTATATGTTCTCTTTTTCTTCTCTTTAGATCATTTGGTCATTTTACTAAAGTGGATTGTTCCTCTCGTATTCTGACCATCTACACAAGAGATCTTTGCATGTATTTTCATATCGGAACCTGTGCTTATCCATCGAAGCAGAGAGGAACTCCTTCATCTCAATTTCCCTTTCTTTGTACTTGATTAGTTTGACACTCAAGCGTTATAAGACTACGAGAGATTTAATCAGAAACTCCATGAACTTCATCAGTACTTGACCCAGGATCATGCTTGAAACTTGTGAAATCTATGTTTCGCACACTCGGTCTTGCTCTACATGTCGTTTAAGTATGTTATGTAAATCGGTGAAATCCTCCAGTGGGACAAATTCTGCCAGGTCAATATTCCTCATTTCCTGATTGATTTTCTCCCAACGTTTCTCACACTCATCCCATATTTCCTTCATTTTCCGTTGGGGTTCCTGGACCATGCTTACCCAGTGTTCAGTTGCCTTCCTTATCTGGGTGATGTTTCTATCCATCAGCACTCAGATGCCATGCTCTTCTATATCTTGGCCATTTTGTACTTCGTCGATGTAGTCTATATGTTCCAAGGCTTGATGTGCATTCTCATACCATCATTGCATGTATTTACATGTTTCCATCCGCATAAGGGTATCTTCTTGGAAATCAGCTATGCAAGCAGTGAAGAGGTCTCTCTCCCTTGTGAATTGTGCGTTCTTTCATTTTGGGAGTTCTTGGTGAGCATCTAGTCATTGGCTTTCACGGAGTCATTTTCCTGCACAAAATCTAATAATACGCAGCAAGAAAACTGCGACAAGTGTTATTAGATTGAATCATAAATGTAAACAATAAATACCATGCTTACCTCTTCCTTGTAGGAAATAACCTGGGCTTAATGGTAATTGAAGTGGCATAATGACCTGTTTCCTCTTCAATGCTCTTTATTGCTCCTTCATCTTCTTGGGAGATCAGTGATTTGCGAATGGAATACCATGCTTAGGCATAAAATTTGCAAATTTAAAACATACCTACCTTGTCTCTTCGAGTCTTAAATTCATAAATACATATATGATATATACAATCTATAACATAATCCACATCATGCTCAAGATTAAATGCAATGCAGAAGTGTGTTACTTTAGAGTTCATCAGAAAATTGAATTTTTTGAGAGTTGGTCGACGCACGACATCATGTTATCAGCTATGTGAAGTTATTAATTATCCATCATATCGCAAACCTCATCCTTCACTTAGCTTAGAGGTATCTCCTCAAATTACCTGAGCATTTTCGTGCTTCGGGACTAGTATGATCGACATTGGGGATACGTAGGATCGTTAAATAGACAAGGTAGATCGACTAGAATCATTATTTTTAGAGGATAAAGGTTTGATTTAATTCCAAAATTTAAGTGTTTTAGCAACATGTTGATAGTCAATGAGTGCATCGGTGTCGGTGAATTGTCTTTGACATTGTTTTGTTGGTGCCTCTAGGAAAAAGTTCTGATGCCGACCCAAACTGTCATACAATGATGACGTGGAATAGTAGATGTGGAAGTACAGATACGACACGAGAAAAATAAAAATATGATGTGGGTGACAACCGAGCCATAGGGACTATCTACACGACAAAACATGTGATGGTTAATTTGACCTTTTCGGTGTGAGAAGCGTTGTTTCGACGTCGGTGATTTTCCTAAGGCATACACTTTTTGGCATTCCCTTTCTCCCTCTTCACTGATGTCGATGATATATTGGAGATCAATGATTGACGATTTTTGTTGCCTATGTTGACAATTGATTTGACCTTTTTGGCATCGATGATTTTATTTAGACATACATTACCGTGCCCTTTATCCGTCTTCACTGATGTCGATGATACATCAGTGATCAATGATCGACACTTGTTGCTTCCTCTATTGTCAGTTTATATTTCGGATTTCGTTGATGCTAATGATACATCGATGATTTTTAGAAAACTTTTTCGTATGCCATAATCACCGATTGGCACACAAATCTTTTATAAAAAAAATTTAAGCTATGTGTATTTATTCAAATGCCATGTTTACTTAGAGAAAAATGTCAATTTATTCAACAAGATTCAAACCAAACCGAATGTGATAAATGATAAAACAAAACAATAGAAAAAAACAGTGATCCCTTCACAACTGACTCCATTTAGAAATGACAAAGTGGTACCCAAAAGAAAAATTTCCCAAATACTTTTAGGGTGTGTTGGGTGCTCAACAAATGGTGATTCTCTGGGAGAAAAGAGAATCTCTTCTCCTTCCCTCATGCTTAGCCTATGAAAATTGGTTGAGAAACGATATGGATTTATTATATTCCTTTTCAACAGTAACTTTTCTATCAATGTGTACACAAGTTCTCGGATTCGTGAATCCGGATCCTCCTGTGGGATTTAGATTTTTGATCCCCTTTTCTATTAACTGAAATCCATGTCCTCTGTAGATAAGATCTTGGTAGGGCATCCATTGGTGTTAGGCCATTTATCTATCATTCCTTTCCTATGGTTTTTCTCCACTACCAGTGAGCGTCCATAGCCCCGACGAAGTCACCCCGACATCACATGCCTTACTCCACTACCAGTGAGCGTCCATAGCCCCGAAGGAGTTATCTTCATACCATCTCAGAATTTACACTCATTTTATGGATCATCTTTTTCTGGCATAAATACCAAGAGTGAATTAGAGAGGAGGATATCTATTTTTGACAAGGTGAAATTGTTAAGGTGGAGCTTTCCCTGGCTATGTCCATAGGTACATGTCATTCTTTCTAGCTATAAATATTTCCATTTAGCTCTACCAAGCCACTAGGAAGATATTTCATCGCTTCCTCAGGTAGTATGCTTACAAAGATAAATATGATTTTAAAAATTTGTGTCTGCCCATCGTCTCTTATTTTGCATGTAAGTGTAGGTCAAGAGCATAGTTTTCTTCACTATATTCATTAAATTCAACCATTTCTTTATGAAACACAACTTAATTAAAAGAAAATAACAAGAAAAAATAAATAATGAAAACAGTCTTCCTTAAACCCACACACTTGTCCTCATCAAAATGTACACTGAAAAAGAAACAATAACTCAAACAAAGCATCAATATATATATATATATATATATATATATATATATATATATTTAGGGGTCTAAGATCCATTTGACTCAACAACAGGAACCAAACCTGCTTGAGAGGCCAAATTAGACTCACAAGCATTTATTGAGTGGTATGGTTCTCCATATTTGTGATCTGGCTGGATTTATCGATGGACTTTAATCGTGACCGATAGATATGTATTTATGTGAAACCTTTCCTTAGGCTATGTAGTTCTCATTTTTTTTCTTTTTATCATTAGTGGGAAAGAAAGGTGGAGCCTAAGCTAAATGTCAGAGAGACGTTATAATGTATTGGAAGAAACTAGGTTTTGAGATAACCTTTTATACCTCAGCATGTAGACAATGAGGATCGAAACTAATTCAAGATAGTAATAATACTATTTGACTTGTAAACATTCAACATCATCCGAGATAATGGTTACAGAGATAAATATATGTGACAAGAAATTAGTGCAAGCAAATTAATTTTCAATGCTTTGCTATCAATCACATATTCACACAATCAATTTCTATTCGTCAATTAGAATAAAATAACTTTCACAACATTATAAGATAACTTAAATAAAAGATACAACAACTCATACTCAAATCAACATCAAAATGTTGAATTCGAAGAGAGATATAATCCCCCTCGGTCCAATCACATTCATGCCTCAGATGAAAGAAGTGTCTTTTCTTCTAAACAGAACTTCTAAATAAAAATAACTTGCACATAAATAATTCTCTTACAATATGTCAGAAAATGTATTTCTCTCCAAAACCATCGACCCTGATCTCAAGGTCGATTCTCTTATTTATAAAATAACTAAACTAAAAATAGATACTAATTTTTGTTAATTCAAGAAAACGACACGTGGCAAACTTTTATCTATCTGTTCTATTTTTCTTCTCTTTAGATCATCTAGTCGTTTTACTGAAGTGGATTGTTCCTCTCATATTTTGACCATGTGCAGAAGAGATCTTCACATGTATTTGCATATGGGAACCTGTGTTGATCCATCAGAGCAGAGAGGATATCCTCCTTCATCTCAATTTCATGTTCTTTGTACTTTATTAGTTTGACACTCAAGCATTGTAATATTGCGAGAAATTTAATCGGAGGCTCCATGAACTTCATCCCTTGACCCAGGATCACATTTGAAACATACGAGATCTTTGTTTTGCACACCCAGTCTTTCTATGCATGTCTTTTAAATATGTCATGTAAATCGATGAAATCCTTCGGTGGGCCAAAATTTGCTAGGTCAATATTCCTCATTTCCTGATTGATTTTCTCCCAGATTTTCTCACAATCATCAGATCTTTCCTGCATTTTCCGTCAGGGTTCTTGGACCATGCTTACCCAGTGTTCAAATGCCTTCCTTATATAGGAGATGTTTTTTTCCATCAACACTCGGATGTCCCTCTCTTCTGTATCTCGACCCTTATGTACTTTGTTGATGTATTTTATCTGTTCCAAGTCTTGATGTGCCTTCGCATACCATTGTTGCATGTCTTTAAAGGTTTCCATCCTCATAAGGGTATCTTCTTGGAAATCATCTATGTGAGTGGTGAATAGGTCTCTCTCCCTTGTGAATTGTGCATTCCTTCGTTTTGGGCATTCTTGGTGAGTGTCTGGTCATTGGATTTCACGGAGGCATTTTCCTACACAAAATGAAATAATAAGATGCAAGACAACTGTGACAAGTGTTATTCGATGTAATCGTAAATGTAAATAATAAAGACCATGCTTTCCTCTTCCTTGTAGGAAATAACCTGGGCTTAATGGTAATTGAAGTGTCATAATAACATGTTACCTCTTCAATGCTCTTTCTTGCTCCTTCATCTTCTTGGGGGATCATTCNGTATCTCGACCCTTATGTACTTTGTTGATGTATTTTATCTGTTCCAAGTCTTGATGTGCCTTCGCATACCATTGTTGCATGTCTTTAAAGGTTTCCATCCTCATAAGGGTATCTTCTTGGAAATCATCTATGTGAGTGGTGAAGAGGTCTCTCTCCCTTGTGAATTGTGAATTCCTTCGTTTTGGGCATTCTTGGTGAGTGTCTGGTCATTGGATTTCACGGAGGCATTTTCCTACACAAAATGAAATAATAAGATGCAAGACAACTGTGACAAGTGTTATTCGATGCAATCGTAAATGTAAATAATAAAGACCATGCTTTCCTCTTCCTTGTAGGAAATAACCTGGGCTTAATGGTAATTGAAGTGTCATAATAACATGTTACCTCTTCAATGCTCTTTCTTGCTCCTTCATCTTCTTGGGGGATCATTCATTTGCGAAGGGAATACCATGCTTAGGAACAAACGTTTCAAATTTAAAACATACATAACTTGTCATATCAAGTCTTAAATTCAGGAATACAAATATTATATATACAATATATAACAAAATCCATATCATGCTCAATATTAAATGCAACGCAGGAGTGTGTTACTTTAGAGTTCATTGGTGTTGGGCTCTAAATATGTCCTAAACAAAACCTCTATGCATCAGCTGAATGTTAAGCCCTAATATTGGCTCATTACCCCTTAATTGGGGAATATTATATTAGTAATGTTATTTTATTTACGTCATCTTTAGGCCATTAGTTGTAATTATACCTCCTAGTCTCCTATATATACCAAGGTGACATTTTCATTTTGAATCATCTTGTACTTGAACATTTAAGTGGGGTAAAATGAGGTTGCCCCCTCAAAGAGGCTTATTATCTTAAATTATCTCTTTTTCAACGCGTTGAGTACTTTCCCTGAGTTTTTTCTATGCTATATTGATATTTGGTTCTTAACATATGGTATCAGAGCTCAAGGTCTTGGGGTTTTGTTGCCACATCTGAGACACCTTGGAATTTTCATTATAACTATTTTTCTACAATGTTTCAGAAGGAACGTCTTGGATGATATTTAGTAGATTGATCAAGTTACGTTGGGTTCAAAATTAAGCTCCTGAGGCCTTATACTTTCAGAGATACAACCTGTACAAGATAGGGTTCTGGAATCATCCTGAACGAAGACATTGTAGAATTTTTGCTATAAAATTTTTTATGTAACGTTTCAGACCCTGAAATATGGAGGCTATTTCCAGAAATTAATAAGGTATTTGTGGTAAAACTTCACCTTTTGGGTCATCTTAAATTTATAGATACACCCTGTGTAAGATAGGGTATATGACTAGTCTCAAGAAGGTGTTTCAGGTAAAACAATCATAACCTCTTCCTAGAGTATCCAAATTGAGTGGGACTGATTTCATTGGACCGTGGATAGTCTGTAGTAGTTCTGCTGCGAGTTTCAGAATTTTATATCAATTATTTTGTGTGGGGCACGCTATACAAGTGAGATCTCCTGGAAATGCGAAAAATCGGCAAGTTGTGGGGAAGTTACCATAAATTCCACTTGGGACATCCAATTTTGATCAAACCTATAGAATTGCAGAGAAGAAATATCAGACAACTACATAAAAGAAAGTTTCATACCTAGAAGGGCTGAAACTTGGGAGATACAACAGAAGAAAGATTTTCTAGCAGAACCACCTTGAAATCAAGGTTCAAAATTGATACTTGGCCAACATGCCACCCAAAAAGGGAACTTATACACCAAATAAGCCTCTAGACAATCCTACTTGGACTCTTGATGAAGGTAAAGAAATGCGTAGGGACATAAATGATTTACAAAAGAATATAGTAACAAAAGATGAACTACAAGAGATGATGGAGGGTTTAAAAGGGGAGATCATGGAAGTATTGAAAAATTTTGTAACAGAGAAGACACCTAAAAGTGAAAATGCATCC
>SNQJ01S0043267.1:6476-50380 GCA_010110895.2 Picea sitchensis
TATAATGAAAATAAGAAAGGTTTTCCCGGTTGAGGGTTTCCGGTAAAAATCTCTGTGTACTCTATGTATGAGCCATTGATTAATTTTTGTATTGCTTAAGAATCTATATGCATTGCTTTACTTCGCAGGTTTAAAACTTACAGAGGGGACTAGATGGGGACTATAAAATCTCAACCATGGGCCATTTATTTCTTCCTTCCAAAATTTGGAGTTTACAATAATGCTTATAGAAGAGAGAGAGAGAGAGGGAGAGAATAGGGGCAATGTGACTAATCCTCCCAGCATGGGGTTAAGGAAATAATAAAAAAAATAATTAGGTATAACTTTCTCAAAAATTCAGTAGTCTCGTGGTATCAAAATATCGACCCCTTATCCTGTTGCCAAGGGATTCTTATATAGACACTAATGAGTCTAGTAATATTGTTGATTTATCCCTCCTTTTTTAGGGTTTAATCCCCCCTTAGGGGCCACTACTTGTTCCTAATCACCACAAAATTAAGGACACATGTGAAAATTTTAACTTTAAACAATCGCTTTCTGTTCCAATTGTGTTTCTTGTCTAGTACTACCTCTTCTTTCAATTTAGGGAGGTGGCCCCACATAAGATAAAGTTCTTGTTTCAAGGGGCTGAGAGGGTACATGTTGTCTAGGTAGAATCTGGGCAAGAGGAGGGAATTCTTGAGGTGGTTCCTACCATCGATCCCTAGTGGTAAAATCATAGATGGTGTTGAGTTGTCGCCATCCTTTCTCACTAACCATTTTGACACCTATCAAAATCCTAAAGGAATTGTCTAACTTTTTTTCTCTACATAATCAGCAGGGCCCAAAGAGCGAACAAGGCATGCAATGAGGGTCCATATGGTGATAGATGAATGAAATTGATTGTACCTATGTAACGTCTCCGACCAACGACCCACTGTCGGGCAACGCTACTATGTAGAACATTCTCATACATATATATATAGCATGCATATTTATGAAACTTAACCAAACAATATAGAGTAATCACAGAATTACTGCTAACATACAAAATTAATAGAATTAACAACAATTCATACATGCAATGGAATACATGAAAACATACAAGAATTTAATTGAAATTAAACACATAATGATACTTATCTTTGAAACTGGAGTAACTCCACAAACTATGTTCAGACTTTCCAAGAACCTCCCAGCCTTAGACCACACTACTCATCACGCTCAGTTGTGGGTCACCCCCGAGCTGGGACCAAGCTCCACCTAGGGCAAGGGAACCCTAGACTAGGCTAAGGTTACAGGAAAACTGCACACAACAACTGGAAGGATTCTCTCCAGTAGCCTTCTTACGCCCACTACTCATGGACTCTCATTCCCCACATGCATGTTCCACCCGGGAGTATACAAATTCACAAGAACAGTCCATCGGTTGCTTAATCTCCCTCTCTAGGTCTCGACAACAGGGCGAATCAGAAATTATCAGAGCTCCATAGATGGTGTTGGACTCTGTCTAGGAGAAAACCACTTCCTAGAAGACTCTCTCACCTGGGAGAGTTTCTCACAGGCATGACAACCTGCCTCTTCTACCACGGGTCTGACAACTCGCTTCTTCAGCCACTTTCAACTCAATTCACGTAAGGTAAGGATAACAGCAAAAACCACAGCATTTGGTTAACTCACAAGTAACAGTAGCAACAGGAAATTGGGTATGGACATCCAAAAATGGCAACAGTCCCACTAAGACACAGCACGGCTCAGGTAACACATAGGACAACAACTCAAACGGTTAAGCACAAACTCGGATTTGCAATGTGGATAGACTAGGTTCACAGGACACACAGGAGACACGGCTTAGCCCACGGGTTTTCCAGTAGTTTTCAAGGAATCAATGCAGAGGTCGAACATAGATTCAAATGGTTCAGATGGAGGATGCGTTAGCTTCTCAGGAAAACATCACGATTTTTGGGTTTCAGAGCTGCGTGAGGGTATGCAAAAATCAGACATTGACGCCCCACGGTTCAGACAACGGACAAAAGAATGGAGGATGAACCCCCAATGTGAGATGACTCTTCAGCCTTAACTGCATGTGCCCAGGTCGACACTTGTCTTCCTAGAGCTGCATGTGTTCCCTTTTGCACACGTTGGAGTTCCATGTGTTGCCTCTCCCAGGACTTAGGATAAAAAACATGCCTTTCACACAGTTTGGAATAATAATAAATTATTATTCTCAAGGACTTGAGCCCCTAAGATTAACCCCTCTTTCCAACCTTTCAGCCCTCTTTCCCTTACCCACCTTGTGGAAGCTTAGTCCCCCATCACTCTTTCTTCATGGTCGGTCTGCATGTAGCGATGTTTAATCTTTATTAATGTTATGCATAATTACATATACAAAAATAGGCTCTTGGCCTTTAACACCTGGGCTCTTCGGCCTAATAAACATATAAGCCCACCAGCTTATACACACTTGTCTCACCAGCCTATAAACATAATTACAATTCATAATTACAACAAGGGCTCTATCGGGGAATATTAGAATCCCCTCCCCTTATTTTTTCACTGTCCTCAGTGCAACTCTTTACACAACATCAACAAGATTTTCAAAATATTCAAAAAGATGTGGGTATTATGCCTGCATAGCATCCTCATGCTCCCATGTCACGTCCTCAGGACCGTACCAGGTCCACTGGAACTTTACAAGCCTTATGGCTCGATTCTGGAGTTGTTTGCTTTTCTGGTCCAATATGTGCACAGGATGCACTTGCAAGACACCTTCTTGCTCCACCTGAATCACATTCCAATCGATTACATGATTAGCACCAGGTATATATTTCTTAAGAAATGAAATATGAGACACATTATGTACAGTCATGGATGCAGGTAATGCAAGCATATATGAAACTGGTCCAATCCTTTCTAGGATTTCAAATGGCCCACAAATTCTGGCTACCAATTTGAAATAGTTTCCCAGCTTCAGGGAACTTCTGTTAGCTTTCACTTTTAGGAAAACATGATCATCAACTTTAAAATATCGGTGGGTTCTATTTTTATCAGCATAATTTTTTTTCCTATCTTGGGTAGCCTTTAAATTCTACTTAATTTTCATCAATTTCTCTTCCATTTCCTTGAGCAACTCTGGCCCAACTACTACCATGTCAACTAGATTATCCTAGCTTAGTGGAGTATTTCACTTTCTGCCATAAAGTGCTTCAAATGGGCTCATCTTCAACGATGCTTGATACCCATTATTGTAGGTGAATTCTAACAAGTGTAGGTAGTCTTCCCATTTAGATGGTTTGTCCATCACATACATCATTAGTATGTCTTCTATCACTCGATTCACCTGCTCTGTCTGCCCATCATAATCGAGATGATAGGTTGTGCTAAAGTTCATCTTCATTCCAAATCCTTTGAACACCCTTTCCAAAATTTGGAGGTGAATTTCAGGTCTCGGTCAGACACAATTGTCTTGGGAATACCGTGCAATCGTGCTATTTCCCTCATAAAAATATCAACAACGTTAGCTTCCTTGTGAGTCTTCTTCAATGGAATAAAATGGGAAGATTTCATAATCTTGTCCACCACCACCATGATTGAATCATGTTGCTTGCCTATTCTGGGAAATCTTGTGATGAAATCCATTGGCACTACCTCCCACTTCCACTTAGGAATGGGTAAAGTTTGCAGTAACCCTGCTGAGTGCCTGTGCTCAGCTTTAACCTTATGGAACTCCATACATTTGGTGATGTATTCTTCAATCTCTTTCTTCATACCTGGCCAAAATTAATGGCACTTGATTGTTGCCACATTTTTCTGATATCCAGGGTGCACAACATAAGGCACATTATGCATTTCATTCAAAATCATAAGTTTCAAGTCCTAGACATTAGGTACATAAATTATGTTCTTGTATAGAAGTATTCCATCGGCTTCCAATTTATAATTTTCCACTTTCTGTGGCATCTCACCTTGTTGTAGTTTTTCTACCAAATCCCTGTACTGCAAATCTGCATTTGCAGCTTCCAAAATTATGCCCTTAATGTCAGTTTGGTACATTAGGTTGTAGAATTCAACTCATGCACTCTCTTGCTAAGTGCATCAACTACTTTGTTATTTTTGTTAGGTTGTTTACTACTTTGTCGTTGTAGTATAGTGGTGAGTATTCCCGCCTGTCACCCGCGTGACAGGCTTTTGTCCGCTGGTGACGGGGTTGATCCCGACGGTATGAAAATGTTAGTCACTATAATTGTTTTAATTAATTTTCAAACAACCAAGTGAAACATAATTATCAACCGGAAGTCTTTTGTTTCAAGGTAGCTGCATACTATATATGCTCAATTTCAACTTGCCAGTGTTGTAGTAAAGAAATCATTCTATCTACTTGCTGAAATGCAAAACTCTGAATTATCCACGGAAAGAGATCCTTCCCTAATGCAACTCTTCATGGTTCAGAATTAGAATACGGGATTACATTTTAAAATAACATTGCAATGGGTAAGAACAACTATCTTGTGTCGAGGAGGCAGGACCCTTACTCTCAATGGACTCGGTTACTAACACTCTTTCATAAAAGCAATAATGGAAAACAATAAGCTCTATCTAGCAGGCAAACTTAGTTCCTTTATGTCTAGCGGGGCCTTGGAGCGCCGCCACATTTTAGCACGCAGCTAAGTTGAAGTCTCACAGGAGAACAAGGCTGATTCCTTTCTTTCTGTGCAGGGATCTCTAACCCGGTTCGGATTACGGGAAAATAGGCGATTGAGTAGGATGTTTTGGTTCCCTTCCTTCAGTAGGAACCCTTAATCCTCCCGGCTAACACACTTGCAGTGAAATCTGAAGACAAAGGTGTTGCGGTCCCTTCACAGGCGGCGGGGACATAACCAAATCTCTGGCTTTAGCACACTTCTTGCAGGGATAAAAGGATTTCTACTGAAGACAAGGTGTTGCGGTCCAGCTTCACGAGTGAGAAGGGACTTTAATAAATCTCGGCTAGCTGCTACTTGGAGAAGTCTCTGAAGTCAAGATGGCTAGATTCCTTCACATGCGGCGGGGAACCTTTTATCAGGGAACTTTGGTCTAACACGATTGAAGTAGGAATGGTTTCTACAAAGGGTCTGATATTTTAATACCTTTATGTTTGTGCAGGAATCTTTAATCAATTCTCTGCTAATATAGAATCACCATACAAGATTGCTGATAAAAGAATTGCAAATTCCATTCAACAACTAAGACAGAATCAATAGTGTATCAGCAAAGCGCCAAGATCCAAAATCAAAACTGATGTTTGACCCAATACTTATTCCGACAAAATATGTGAGGATTTAGCAATCCGCACTTCTATCTAATGGGTGATTCTTGTGATGAAGGTGGGCCCCTCCCTTCTCACAAGATTCCCTGCTGAAGAAACTTAGAGACGAATTATCAAAGCGGTCTTTTATTCATCGTTGAAATATGTTACAGAGTGGAAAGGATTGAACACGTCCCGCTTCTCGAAGTTCTTAGTACATCAAAAGTTGGATCCCCGAATGGTGATTTCCCTTCAATTTAAAGGAAATCCCATGTTCTAATCGATACAAGGCAAAATTTGGATCCCTACACTAAATGGGATCTTCTTTCTAAATGGGCATAGGGTGTCCTAGCTACTTATACAGCGAATGCTAATCCCAGTAGACCGAAGCATTGTTGTTGCAATTTGAATTATAGCGAAGCTTCTTTACAACTACTAATGTTGTTTTAGTCGCACATAATTTACGATCATGTGGCTTGGCCTTAGGCGCGGGGACTTCGTGTTTGACATAAATTGGCGGCCTCCTGCGTGTCACCGGTATCATTGACTGGTTCCTTCAGTGTTTAAACGCTCTGCGTTCTTGAACGATATTATTTGCCGTGTTTGACATATGCATCCTCCGGTTGTGTAGCTCGGGTGTTTGTTATATCGTCAGCAGAGGCTGATAGCGACTTAGGTGTTCGACATCAATGCTTGGCCGGCAGGCGTTGATTCGTGTTTCAGCATCGGTATGAAATGCTATTCTGCAAATATGGACACTTATGGCTTCTAATCAATGGTTGGGTTCAAAGTAATGTAAAGTGTTATGCAAAACAAATTAAACGAGTGATGAGAGAAAGGTTGTATACCTTGGGGTGATCGGATGAAGTGATAATGTAGGTGATTAAACATATAGTGATGAGAAAGGACGTTGTATACCTTGGGGTGATCAGATGAAGTGATAATATGAGTCTAAATACAGGTGATGAAGGGTATCATAATGGCAAAAAGTATGAGCAAAAAGGTACAATATGTGGTCCCAACAGATATCAAATTCGTACTCACAAAGGAATTCTCACCACCTACTCTGCCTAGCATTCAAGGTTGGTTGTTCAAACAAATACTTCAAACCATTATGGTATATCCTCAATTTGAACCTCCTTCCCATGAGGTAATGCCTCCATTTCGTTAGAGCATGTACAATGGATACCAAATCCAAATCATGAGTTGCATAGTTCCTTTCGTTCTCTTTCAACTTTCTGGATTCATAACAAATTACGAATCCATTCTGACTGGGGACTCCTCCCAGTCCTTCTTTGCATTCATTTTTACACACTACAAAGTCTTCATTCAGATCTTCAATCCTCAGGATTGGAGAACTGGTTAATAGTTGCTTCAATCGTTGGAAGATTCTCTCAGATTCTTATGTCCATTGAAACTTCTTTTCCTTCCTTTGCAAGGAAGTGATAGGGTGAGATATCCTCGAGAACCCCGCGATAAAACTTATGTAATATCCAGCTAGACCCATAAAGGATCTGACTTCTGTCATGTTCTTTGGCACTGACCATTCTCTGATGTCCTCAATTTTATCAGGATCTACAACTATCCCATCCTTCGAAATAATATGCCCCAAGTAATGGATCTGCTCCTAATAAAATGAGCAATTGCTCAACTTGGCATATAGTTGGTGCTCTCTTAGCACTTGCAACACCATCCTCAAATGCTACTCATTCTCTTCCTCCAACTTGGAATACACCAGAATGTCATCCAGGAAGACTATGACAAACTTGTCCAGATAAACCCTAAATACACCATTCATCAGGCACATAAAAACAACGAGTGCGTTCGACATCCCAAACAACACCACTGTGAACCTATAATGACCATATCTTGTTCTAAAGGCAGTCTTGTTGATGTCTTCATCCTTTATCCTTACCTGGTGATATCCTGATCTAAGGTCTATCTTCGAAAATATCTTCGCATCCTTCAACAGATCAAAGAGATCATCAATCCTCAGCAGTGGATATTTGTTTTTTATAGTTACTTTGTTCAACTATCTGAAATCGNTCCCATCCTTTTTCTTCATGAATAGGATCGAGGCACCCCAAGGTGACACACTTGAGCGTATGTACCCCTTCTTCAGAAGCTCTTCAAGATATAAGTGCAGTTCTTTCAGCTCCGGTGTACTCATTTTGTAAGGAGTTTTTGACACTGAAGATGCCCCAGGCATCAAGTTTACAGAGAAATCAATATCTCTCTTTGGGGGTAATCCGGGTACCTCCTGAAATACATCTTCAAACTCCTTTAGTACCGCATGATCTTCAATATTCGATACCTTATCCTTAAGTGTTTCCTCCACATGGGCTGCATATAATTGATAGCCTTTCATGTAGCACTTTTTCAGTTGCATTGCTGAGATTTCTCTGATAGAAACAACTCTGGGAATTCCTTGGACTATTTTCTGATTTCCTTCTTCATCCAGGAAAGTGAATGCCTTGTTACGACAATCCAAGATGGAATGGTTCTAGTCCAATTAGTCCATCCCAATTAGATAGTCATAAGAACCTAAAGGAAGAATGTTCAATTCAGCCTTTGTGCTCAGTCCATTCATGTCCAATGGACAAGACTTAACTAACTCAGTGACTTTTCTCTTGGTTCATGTATCCAGCTGCACTAACCAACACTTTTCATGTTTTCTTCTTGACAATTGAAAACTTTCCACCACTCTAGGATCTATATAACTATGGCTAGCCCCTAAATCAATTAAAATAGTAAAGGCATGGTTGTTGATCATACCTTCCACTTCAATTATGTGCAACTGATATTCTGCTTTCTTGTTATCCAGGGCTACGTAGATCCTTGGCATTCTACTGCCCATGTCCTCCACTATTTCATCTACTGAACATTATGGACAATTCTCACTTTACCATTTTTGTGGGGACAATATTTATACTTATGGTTTCCCTGACAACCCCAACATTGAATGGGCGTCTGCCTTGGCCTTTGTCCCCCTACATCAGCCATTCTCGGCTCTCTAAATGATGGTTTTCCTTGAGGATTGTTTCTGAAAAAGGAAGGTTTGTTTTCCTTCTGCCTCTTATCTTTCTTGAAATTCTTCTGGTCATTCCAAGCCTTCTGAAAAGTAGGTTTTTCTCTTTGTTGTTCATATAAGAATTTCGCTATTCTTATGGTTTCTTCCATAGTCTTAGGGTCATCATACTGAATCTTGTCCCCAATGGAAGGTGGTAATCCACTTAAATACCTTTTAATCTTGAGAGTTTGATCTTTGATGAACGAAACATACTTCAGCAATTCCAAAAATCTTCATTCATATCCATCAATGGTCATGCTGCCCAGCTTGAGTTCAAATAAATCTTTCATATTTCTGTTATAATACCTTTTATTCAAGTATTTCTTCTCGAAATACCTCTTGAATTCTCTCCAAGTGATATCTTTCTCTCTAATGTGTTGCACCTACACAAGTTTATCCCACCACATGGATGTCTTTCCCTTCAGTTGATACATAGCAATTCTTCCTTCTGAATGAGAGGAATAATTATGTAGTTGGAAGTATTTCTTCATGCCAAGCAACCATGTCTCGACATCTTCCTACTTCTTATGCTCTCCATCAAATATAGGAGGCTTAATCTTGTTCATTTATCCCTTTAGTTCATCCACTCCAGATCTCCTATGTTTTCTGGTAGGAGATGGGATTGAATTTATGTGTGCCTCCTTATTGGAGTGTTTTGGGGAGTGACGATGATGCCTACTAATGCTTCTCGATCTTAGTTTCCTCTCAGGGGGTCCATGACTCCCTATTTTTCTTGAATCACCCTCCTTATCCAACTTATGTTCCATCCTTTTTAGGCTCCACATCAACTTTAAGTTGAATTCACCCTGTTGTTCCTTAGCTTTCATAAGCTTCTTGTTATCTTCTTGGTGATTTTGGGCATCTTTCTGTAGTCTTTCAATGATTTTCATCATATTCCCTTCCTTATGTATCTCTTCTCCATGCCCATTGGAGTTCGACCCTTCAACTCCCAAATGAACACCAATCCCTTTAGCTTCATTTTCTGAACTAGAAGCATTTTTTACCACCTCCATTTCTCTACACTCAATGGCAGTTCTCTATGGTTATGGTACTTGTTAAAATTCTGCAAACATAACGTGTAGACAACCGGAATTTTTCAGGCCATCATTCCTTTAAAAATCCCACAGAATTCATAAACCAAATCTGATTACAGAAAATGTTCAGATTTCATGAATTTTTTTCCGAGTTCTGCTCAACTTTGTAACAATTTCAGGCCTTAGCCCTTTTCGCTTAGCCCCAACCCCTATGACCACAAGTTGTGACCAAGTGCTAGATTGATAGGCACTTAATCAAGACTTTGGGACTTCAGAAGTCTTCATAATACATCACAACAGACTCTCGAAGTTCTGAATTAACAAACTCACGAAGTAGGGTGGATCAACGATCCATGTCTACCCAGCATCCAACGAATGACACTCACTGTGGAACCTTAGGTGTCTGAGTTCCAGGACATCAGGACTTCGGAGGATCTCACATCCGCACATCCAAATTGTTAATCTCCGAACATTCCCAATCACCTTTGGTGACGTCATTACGTCACATTACTTAATTTTTTTCCAATTGCAAGGGCTTGCAACGGTGGTTTGGAGTAACCTGCCTTTCATCCCACAATTCTTCTGATGCTAACATGTAACCCCTCAGTGACACTGCAGTTTGGATTGCGGGACCGCCTTGGAGAATTAGCTTATGTGCAACTTGGGTCCCCGCAATGCCTTCTGGCCCTTGATCTTGATGTATCGTGATCAACACCACTATGGGTCCTCTAACCTTTAACTACATTACATAACATCAGGCCCCACTAACCCTGCTCACATAGGATTCCACATGGTAGAATACTAACAACTAATACGTGGCCCCTTCATATGGGTGACACTCGTCACGTTCCAAATGCCATTTCAATATTCCACGGGTTCTAAACCCAGTGACACGTGGCACACATCCCATGTGTCCACATCACCTCTAGGGGATGTCATCATGACTCACCACTTTGGCTCTTCGGGCTTCAGGAGTTTCAACTCCTCTACGCTCATTTTTTCCTGAAGTGCCTTCCCCCAGAGTTCACGATCTTCTGATGCGTGTCCTCCTTCATGATCAATGGCTATGAGCGACTTCAGCACTTCGGGATTCGAGAGTTTCAAACTTAAAGCACTTGCCTCCTCTCTAAGTACTTCCACCAAAAGTACACGATCTCTTGACATGTGTCCTTCGCAACAGACAGTTGTGATCTACTTCAACCTTCGGGACTTTGGGATTTTGTCACACTCCACACTTGAAATCCTTCGAAGTGGCTTTCCTTTGCCTTGCTGGAAACAGATCTAATGGTTAGGATCTTTTCCTACGATCTACGATGTAGATATCCTTCGAAAATTTGAGCCTCAATGCATTTCACTTCTCTCGATTTTCGAAATCTGAAAGGCTTCCAGGATAACCTTCCTGCACCTTCTCCGGATCTGATGGTCGTAAAGGAATTGTTGGCCCTTGACCATGTTTTGAGGAACACTTGGTCATATTTAACCATTTTTGGACTTCGACAGTTTGTCAAGGATGGAGCGGCAAGAAAAGTAGAGATCATGGGATCTCATACCACTTTTGGGCGCTTTTAGGGTTTTGGGTTAATGTAATGGGAAAGGGATGTCGGCCTGTGGGTTTACCCACGATTAGGCCCACTTTTGTAATGTATAAATAGAAGGATAGGAAATGTAAGAAAGGGTAGATATGATTGCTTAGTGCAATTGGTAGTTCATTTATGTGATGTTGAATAAGTGCTATGTGCGAACTGTGTAAGGCTTGCAAGGCTAAGTGCAAGTTACTGTGAGGTTTCTATAGAAAGCTAATTGTTGTAACGCAAGGAAGAAATATCTAGCGAGCTGCACAGATCTTTTTTCCTATCCAAAGAAGGGTTTTGGAGGCTTTATGCTTGTAACAAATTGAAGAAGATAATAAATAAGAAGGTCTTGTGGACATAGCCCTAGGGTGGGGGTGAACCACGTAAATCCGTGTGTTATGCTCGGTGCTTTGATTCAATGTCTTTTTTCTTATACGATGTTCTTTGATATATCCACTTATGCTCTGTGCTTCTTAGATATATATGATTGTTAGATCTAATGTGTATGAGAATGCTTAGTGTTGATCTACTAGATCTGATCTAGGTTATTATGGTTAAGTACTGAAATATTGTAGATCTGAGTGTACACTACGATGCTCTGTGCTATCTACGAAGTAGAATAAGGGTTGAATATTGATGAATGATCGATGCTAAGTTATTTGTAAATGATATAATCATATATCTGTGTCCCAGCTAAGGTTGCAGACACCTGAGTCTTGCAACCACCCCTACCTCTACCTCAAGTGAGACTTCATCTGCTTCGTAGGTGTTTCCGAAAGGACCAGTAATTAGGGATTTGTTGGTTCACTCTTGAGCATTGAACCCTAGGTCTACCCCTGTGCCAAAAAATGGTTTTGTTGTCGGGACTTGAAACTGTGATTGTTGGGAACTGAGGAAGAAGAAACTTTGTACAAAAGAAAGCTCTGTGTGTAGATCTGTTTCCCTAGTACGCATCTTTTTACCCAACCTGTGAAGCTTTGTGCCATGAATAAGGTCAGATCTAAAGAAAGGAAGATCAGATATGAAGAAAATAAGTGAGATCTGAACGCTTTGTGCTCTAAGAAAATTAAAAGTAGAAATGTCTAAAAGAAAGAGGTCAAATCTGCAGAAAATAGGTAAGATCTATAAGCTCTGTGCTTTAATAAAGGTAAGAGTAGTCAAAAGTTCTTACATCTAGAAGCTTTGTGCTCTGTAGAAGTAAGATAAGTGAATTTTTTTTTTCTAGAGCATGGATCTAGGTATGTTTGATAGATTCTGTCCTAGCTTAAAAACTAGGGAATTAGTAGATGAAATAAATTTTGATATGAATAGATCTGATAAGTATAATGATATATATGTTATACCTATGCATGGAAAGAATGTCTGGACTAACAAATGGATGCAGGATCCTAGAAATATTTTTTTGTAGGTTAGCTATCACGATTCTAGTGCACAGTACATAAGAGGTTGGGGATCATTTAAAAGAAAGAGAGGATTGACCCTATGTTACAGTTGCAAAAGACTGGGACATCTAGCTAAGGAATGTCTTGGTGGAATATCTAGTTGTCTCTGTTGCAATTATTTGGACCATGAGGTATTGGATCACCCTAGAATGATCGCTAATCTTGAAAGGATAAATCTGAATCAAGAAGACCATAAGGAAGATCCAGAAAAGGCAAAAACCCAGCAAGAATCAGGGAAAGTATTAATACATATGAAAGAAACCTTGAAGGAACATAAAGATGTCTGATTACCATAGATCTTCAAAGAAAAGGAGCAAGTCGAAGCAAGAATAGGGGACTTCGACATTGACTGTATTCTCGATGAAGAAACACAAGTGAACATTATTCCAGAAAGAACTTGGGAAGCTATAGGGAAGTCTGCCATGATTCCTTCGTTGGGAGGAATAGGACTATTCAGAAGAAAACTAATGATGTTATGTGTAAAACTCGCTCATATACCTATGACAGTCAATGGAACTTCGACAAAAGAAGATTTTGAGATTATCAAATTCATTGAGGACAACACCCCGTTTACTATGCTATTTGGAAAACCTTGGATTGAAAGAGATCAAGCCAGAAAGAAGGAAGAAGAAGAGGTTTTAGAACAACAGAGACAAGAGTTAAAAGATTTCGTGACTAAAAGGATCACACAGTTGATAGAAGAACAAGAGAACTGCTTGAAGCCATCTGACACTAGAAGCCTTGATGTCGAGGCCAAAGCTACACGTCTCAGGTAACACATAGGAAAACAACCCAAATGGTTAAGCACGAACTCAGATTTGCAATGGGGATAACTAGGTTCACAAAACACACAGGAGACACGGCTCAACCCACGGGCTTTCCACTAGTTTTCAAGGAATAAGAGGAGAGGTTGAACGTAGATTCAAATGGTTCATAAGAAGGATGCGTCAACTTCTCAGGAAAACATCATGATTTTCGGGTTTCAGAGCTGTGTGAGGGTATGCAGAAATCAGACATTGATGCCCCATGGTTCAAAAAATAGACAGAAGAATGGAGGATGAACCCCCAACATGAGCTGACTCTTCAGCCTTAACTGCATGCACCCAGGTTGACACTTGTCTTCCTAGAGCTACATATATTCCCTTTTGCACACGTTGGAGTTGCATGTGTTGCCTCTCCCAAGACTTAGGATAAAAAACATGTCTTTCACATAGCTTTGGAATAATAATAAATTATTATTCTCAAGGACTTAAGCCCCTAAGATTAACCCCTCTTTCCAACATTTCAACCCTCTTTCCCTTATTCACCTTGTGGAAGCTTAGTCCCCCATCACTCTTTCTTCGTGGTCGGTCTGCACATAGCGATGTTTAATCTTTATTAATGTTATGCATAATTACATATACAAAAATAGGCTCTTGGCCTTTAACACCTAGGCTCTTTGGCCTAATAAACACATAAGCCCACCAACTTATACACACTTGTCTCATCAGCCTATAAACATAATTTCAATTCATAATTACAACTGGGGATCTACTAGGGAATATTACAATCCCCTCCCCTTATTTTTTCACTGTCCTCAGTGCAACTCTTTACACAGCATCAACAAGATTTTCAAAATCTTCAAAAAGATGTGGGTATTATACCTGCATAGCATTCTCACGCTCCCATGTCACGTCCTCGGGACCATACCGAGTCCACTGGAACTTTACAAGCCCTATGGCTCGATTCCGGAGTTGTTTTCTTTTTCGGTCCAATATGCGCACAGAACACACTTGCAGGATACCTTCTTGCTCCACCTGAATCACATTCCAATCGATTACATGATTAGCATCAGGTATATATTTCTTAAGCAATGAAATATGAAACAAATTATGTACAGTCATGGATGCAGGTAATGCAAGCATATATGCAACCGATCCAATCCTTTCTAAGATTTCAAATGGCCCACAAAATCTGGCTTCCAAATTGGAATAATTTCCCAGCTTCATGGAACTTCTATCAGCTTTCACTTTCAGGAAAACATGATAGTCGACTTTAAACTCTTTGTGGGTGCTGTTTTTATCAGCATAATTTTTTTGCGTGTCTTGGGTAGCCTTTAAATTCTGTTTAATTTTCATCATTTTCTCTTCCATTTCCTTAAGAAACTCTGGCCCAACTACTTCCATGTCAACTAGATTATCCCAGATTATTGGACTATTGCACCTTCTGCCATAAAGTGCTTCAAATGGGATCATCTTCAATGATGCTTGATACCCATTGTTGTAGGTGAATTCTACCAAGTGTAGGTAGTCTTCCCATTTAGATGGTTTTTCCATCACATACATCCTTAGTATGTCTTCTATCACTCGATTCACATGCTTTGTCTACCCATCAGAATCAGGATTATAGGTTGTGCTAAAGTTCATATTCGTTCCAAATCCTTTGAATACCCTTTCCAAACTTTGGAGGTGAATTTCAGGTCTGGGTCAGACACAATTGTCTTGTGAATACTGTGCAATCGTGTTATTTCCCTCATAAAAATATCCACAATGTTAGTTGCCTTGTGAGTCTTCTTCAATCGAATAAAATGGGAATCTTTCATAAGCTTTTCCACCACCACCATGATTGAATCATATTGCTTGCCTATTCTAGGAAATCTTGTGATGAAATCCATTAGCACTACCTCCCACTTCCACTCGGGAATGGGTAAAGGTTGCAGCAACCCTGCTGGGTGCCTATGCTCATCTTTAACCTTATGGAACTCCATACATATGGCGATGTATTCTACAATCTCTTTCTTCATACTTGGCCAAAATTAATGGCTCTTAATTGTTGCCACAGTTTTCTGATATCCATGGTGCACAACATAAGGCACATTATGCATTTCATTCAAAATCATAAGTTTCAAGTCTTGGACATTAGGTACATAAATTATGTTCTTGTACAGAAGTATTCTGTCGGCTACCAATTTATAATTTTCCACTTTCTGTGGCATCTCACCTTGTTGTAGTTTTTCTACCAAATCCCTGTACTGCAAATGCATTTGCAGCTTCCAAAATTATTCCCTTAATGTCAATTTGGTACATTATAATGGTCGTAGCATGAAATTCATGCACTCTCCTATTGAGTGCATCAGCCACTTTGTTCTTTTTTCCTTTCATATACTTGATATCAAAGTCATACTCACAAAGGAATTCTAACAACCTACTCTGCCTAGCATTCAAGGTTGGTTGATCAAACAAATACTTCATACCATTATGTTTTTTCCTCAATTCAAACCTCCTTCCCATGAGGTAATGCCTCCATTTCGTTAGAGCGTGTACTATGGCTGCCAATTCCAAATCATGAGTTGCATAGTTCCTTTCATGCTCTTTCAACTTTCTAGATTCATAACAAATTACGAATCCATTCTAACTGAGGAATCCTCCTAGCCCTTCTTTGCATGCATTTGTACACACTACAAAGTCTTCATTTGTATCTTCAATCCTCAGGATTGGAGCACTGGTTAGCAGTTGCTTCAATCACTGGAAGATTATTTCACATTCTTATGTCCATTGAAACTTCTTCTCCTTCCTTTGCAAGGAAGTGATAGGGTGAGCTATCCTTGAGAACCCCACGATAAAACTTATGTAATAGCCAGGTAGACCCATAAATGATCTGACTTTTGTCATGTTCTTTGGCGTTGACCATTCTCTGATGTCCTCAATTTTATCAAGATCTACAACTATCCCATCCTTCAAAATAATATGCCCCAAGTAATGGATTTGCTCCTGATAAAATGAGTACTTGCTCAACTTGGCATACAGTTGGTTCTCTCTTAGCACTTGCAACACCATCCTCAGATGTTGTTCATTCTCTTCCTTCAACTTGGAATACACCAGAATGTCATCCAGGAAGACTATGACAAACTTGTCCAGATAAACCCTGAATACACGATTCATCAGGCACATAAAAACAACGGGTGCATTGACAGCCCAAACAACACCACTGTGAACTCATAATGACCATACCTTGTTCTAAAGGTAGTCTTGTTGATGTCTTCATCCTTTATCCTTACCTAGTGATATCTTGATCTGAGGTCTATCTTCGAAAATGTCTTTGCATCCTTCAACTTATCAAAGAGATCATCAATCCTCGGTAGAGGATATTTGTTCTTTACAATTACTTTGTTCAACTGTATGAAATCAATACACAATCTCAATGTCCCATCTTTTTTCTTCACGAACATGACCAAGGCACCCCAAGGTGACACACTTGGGCATATGTACCCCTTCTTCATAATCTCTTCAAGATGCAATTGCAATTCTTTCAGCTCTGGTGTACTCATTTTGTAAGGAGTTTTCGACACTGGAGATGCTCCAGGCATCAAGTTTACAGAGAAATCAATATCTATCTTTGGGGGTAATCCAAGTACCTCCTAAAATACATCTTCAAATTCCTTTAGTACCGCATGATCTTCAATATTCAACACCTTATCTTTAGGTGTTTCCTCCACATGGGCTGCAAATAATTGACAGCCCTTCCTGTAGCACTTTTTCAGCTGCATTGCTGAGATTTCTCTGATAGCAACAACTCTAGGAATTCCTTGGACTATTTTCTGATTTCCTTCTTCATCCAGGTAAGTGAATGCCTTGTTATGACAGTCCAAGATGGCATGGTGCTAGTCCAACCAGTCCATCTCAATTAGACAGTCACAAGAACCTAAAGGAAGAATGTTCAATTCAACCTTTGTGATCAGTCCATTCATGTCCAATGGACAGGACTTAACTAACTCAATGAATTTTCTCTTAGTTCATGTAGCCAGCTACACTAACCAAGACTTTTCATGTTTTCTTCTCGACAAATGAAAACTTTCCACCACTCTAGGATCTATATAACTATGGCTAGCCCCTGAATCAATTAAATAGTAAATGCATGGTTGTTGATCATACCTTCCACTTCAATTATGTGTGACTAATATTCTGCTTGCTTGTTATCCAGGGCTACGCAGATCCTTGGAATTATACTACCCATTTCCTCCACTATTTCAACTTGCTGAACATTATGGATAGCTCTCACTTTACCATTTTTGTGGGGACAATCTCTGTACGTATGGTTTTCCTTATAGCCCCAACATTGAATGGGCGTCTACCTTGGCCTTTGTCCCCCTACGTTATCCACTCTCAGCTCTCTAAACGATGTTTTTCCTTGAGGATTGTTTATGAAAAAGGGAGGCTTGTTTCCCTTCTACCTCTTCTCTTTCTTGAACTTCTTCTGGTCATCCCAAGCCTTCAGAAAAGTAGGTTTTTCTCTTTGTGGTTCATATAAGCATTTCACTATTCTTATCATTTCGTCCATAGTCTTAGGGTCATCATATTCAATCTTGTCCCCAATGGAAGGTGGCAATCCACTTAAATACCTTTGAATCTTGAGAGTTTCATCTTTGATGAACGGAACATACTTCAGCAATTTTAAAAAATCTTCATTCATATTCATCAATGGTCATGTGACCAGCTTGAGTTCAAATAAATCTTTCATCTTTCTGTCATAATATCTTTTAGTCAAGTATTTCTTCTTGAAATACCTCTTGAATTCTCTCCAAGTGATATATTTCTCTCTAATGTGTTGCACCTGCACAAGTTGATCCCACCACATGGCTACCTTTCCCTCCAGTTGATACATAGCAATTCTTCCTTCTACATGAGAGGAATAATTATGTAGTTGGAAGTATTTCCTCATGCCAAGAAACCATGTCTCGGCATCTTCCTCCTTCTTATGCTCTCCATCAAATGTAGGAGGCTTAATCTTGTTCATTTATCCCTTTAGTTCATCCACTCTAGACCTTTTACATTTTCTGGTAGGAGATGGGATTGAACTTATGTGTGCCTCCTTATTGGAGTGTTTCAGGGAGTGACGATGATGCCTGCTAACGCTTATCGATCTTATTTTCCTCTCAGGGGGTCCACGACTCCCTATTTTTCTTGAATCACCCTCCTTATCCAACTTATTTTCCATCCTTTCTAGGCTCCGCATCAACTTTAAGTTGAATTCAGCATGTTTTTCCTTAGCTTTCATAAGTTTCTTCTTATCTTCTTGGTGATTTTGGGCATCTTTCTACAATATTTCAATGATTTTCTTCATATGCCCTTCCTTATGTATCTCTTCTCCATGCCCATTGGAGTTCTACCCTTCAACTCCCAAATGAACACCCATCCCTTTAGCTTCATTTTCTGAACTAGAAGCATTTTATGCCACCTCCATTTCTCTACACTCTGTGGCAATTCGCTACAGTTATGGTACTCGTTAAAATTATGTAAACACAATGTGCAGACAACCAGAATTTTTCAGGCCATCATTCCTTAACAAATCCCACAGAATTCATAAACTGAATCTGATTACAGAAAACGTTCAGATTTCATGAATTTTTTTTCAAGTTATGCTTGGATTTGTAACAATTTCAGGCCTTAGCCCCAACCCCTGCAACCACAGGTTGTGACCAGGCGCTAGATTGATAGGCGCTTAATCAGGAATTTGGTACTTTATAAGTCTTCATAATACATCACAATAGACTCGCAGAGTCTACATTAACGAACTTGTGAAGTATGGTGGATCAACGGTCCATGTCTACCCAACATCCAATGGCTGACACTCACTGTGGAACCTTAGGTGTCTGAGTTCCAGGACATCATGAATTTGGAGGATCTCACATCCACACATCCAAATCGTTAATATCTGAACATTCCCAATCACCTTTGGTGACGTCATTACATCACATTACGTAATGTTTTTCCAATTGCGGGGGCTTGCAATGGTGGTTTGGAGTAACCCGCCTTTCATCCCGCAATTCTTCTGACACTGACATGTAACCCCTTAGTGAAACCGTGGTTTGGATTACGGGACCGCCTTGGAGAATTATCTTTTGTGCAACCTGGGTCCCCGCAATGCCTTCTGGCCCTTGATCTTGATGTATCGTGTTCAACGCCACTGTGGGTCCTCCGACCTTTAACTACGTTACGTAACCTCGGGCCCCACTAACCCTACTCACATAGGATGCCACATGGCAGAATACTAGTGACTGATACGTGGCCCCTTCATATGGGTGACATTTGTCACGTTCCAAATTCCATTTCAATATTCCACGGGTTCTAAACCTAGTGACACGTGGCACACATCCCATGTTTCAACTCCTCTATGCTCGCTTTTTCCCGAAGTGCTTTCCCCTAGAGTTCACGATCTACCAACGCGTGTCCTCCTTCATGATAAATGACTATGAGAGACTTCAGCACTTCAAGCTTCGGGAGATTCAAACTCACATCACTTGCCTCCTCTCAAAGTACTTCCACCCAAAGTACATGATATCTTGATGCGTGTCCTTCGCAACAGACAGTTGCGATCTTCTTCGGCCTTCAGGACTTCGGGAGTTTGTCACACTCCACACTTGAAATCCCTGAAGTGACTTTCCTTTGCCTTCTTGGACACGGATATAACGGTTAGGCTCTTTTCCTATGATCTACGGTGTAGATATCCTTAGAAAATTTGAGCCTCAATGCATTTCACTTCTCTCGATTTTTGAAATCCGAAAGACTTCCAGGATAACCTTCTTGCACCTTCTCCGGATCTGACGGTCATAAAGTACTTGTTGGCCCTTGATCAAGTTTTGAGGAACACTTGGTCATATTTGACTGTTTTTGGACTTTGACAGCCTGTCAAGGATGGAGTGCTAGGCGAAGTAGAGATCACAGGATCTCGGTCCAATTTTGGGCCCTTTTAGGGTTTTGGGTTAATGTAATGGGAAAGGGATGTCGACCTGTGGGTTTACCCACGATTAGTCCCACTTTTTTAATGTATAAATAGAAGGATAGTCAATGTAAGAAAGGGTAGATATGATTTCTTAGTGCAATTAGTAGTGCATCTATGTGATGTTGAATAAGTGTTATGTACAAACTGTGTAAGGCTTGCAAGGCTAAGTGCAAGTTGCTGTGAGGATTCTATAGAAAGCTAAGTGTTGTAACACAAGGAATCAGGATCTAGCAAGTTATACATATCTTCTGTCCTCTGTGAAGAAGGGTTTTGGAAGCTTTGTGTTTCTAATAGATTGAATACAATAGTAAAGAAGAAGGTCTTGTGGACATAGCCCCAGGGTGGGGGTGAACCACGTAAATCCATGTGTTATGCTTTGTTCTTTGATTCAATCTGTTTTTGCTTATGCTATGTGCTTTGATAGATCCACTTATGCTTTGTGCTTCTTAGATATATATGATTGTTAGATCTAATGTGTATGAGAATGCTTAGTGTTGATCTACTGGATCTGATATAGGTTATTATGGTTAAGTACTGAAATAATGTAGATCTGAGTGTACACCGTGATGCTCTGTGCTATCTATGAAGTAGAATAAGGGTGGAATATTGATGAATGATCGATGCTAAGTGCTCTGTAAATGATATAATCATAGATCTATGTCCCATCTAAGGTTGTAGACACCTGAGTCTTGCAACCACCCCTGCCTCTACCTCAGGTGAGACTTCATCTTCTTCGCAGGTGTTGCCAAAAGGGTTGGTACTTAGGGCTTTGTTGGTGCGTTCTTGAGCATTGAACCCTGGGTCATCCCCTATGCCAACAAATGGTTCCATTGTCGAGACCTGAAACTGTGATTGCTGGGAAGTGAGGAAGAGGAAACTTTATGCAAAAGAAATCTCTATGCGTAGATCTCTTGCCCTAGTGTGCATCTTTTTACATGACTTGTGAATATTTGTGCCAGGAATAAGGTCAGATCTGAAGAAAGGAAGATCAGATATGAAGAAAATAAGAGAGATCTGAATGCTCTTTTCTCTAATAAAAGTAAAAGTGGAAATTTCTGAAAGAAAGAGGTCAGATCTGCAGAAAAGAGGTAAGATATGTAAGCTCTGTGCTCTAATAAAGGTAAGAATAGTCAAAATTTCTTAGATCTAGAAGCTTTGTGCTCTGTAGAAGTAAGATAAGTGATTTTTTTTTTCTAGAGCATGGATCTAGGTATGTTTGATAGATTTTGTCCTGGCTTAAAAACTAGGGCATTAATAGATGAAATAAATTTTTGTAAGTTTTAAACCTGCGAAGTAAAGCAATGCATATATATTCTTAAGCAATACAAAAATTAATCAATGGCTCATACACAGAATACACAGAGATTTTTACCGGAAACCCTCAACCGGGAAAACCTTTCTTATTTTCATTATATTGAATTTCACCATTCGCCATACAATATATACAATGTTTTTAGGTATTTCGTAGATACCAAAACCCTAATCCCTTAATCCGGGATTAATTTACAAATCAGCTAAAAATAGAAAAATCCGCTAAGCCCCCCCTGGGAACCCCCTAGGAAAGCTCCCGACGCACACGGCAGAGCCCTAGGTGAAGGGATCGTCAGACGCAGTTGTCGTATCTGACACACCCACACACACACACATGCAAAGAATATAACACACACCCAACAATTTTGATATGAATAGATCTGATAATTATAATGATAGATATGTTATACCTATGCATATAAAGAATGTCTGGACTAACAAATGGATGCAAGATCCTAAAAAGAATTTTATGTAGGTTAGCTATCACGATTCTAGTGCGTAGTACAAAAGATGCTAGGGATCATTTAAAATAAAGAGAGGATTGATCTTACGTTATAGTTGCAGAAGACCGGGACATCTAGCTAAGGAATGTCCTGGTGGAAGATCTAGTTGTCTCTGTTGAAAATATTTGGACCATGAGGTATTGGATTGTCCTCAAATGATCGCTAAGTTTGAAAGGATAAATCTGAATCAAGAAGACCATAAGGCAGATCCAGAAAAGGCAGAAACCCAACAAGAATCAAAGAAAGTATTAATACATATGAAAGAAACCCTGAAGGAACATAAATATGTCCAATTACCAAAGATCTTCAAAGAAAAGGAGCAAGTCGAAGAAAGAATAGGGGACTTAGACATTGACTGTATTCTTGATGAAGAAACACAAGTGAACATTATGCGAGAAAGAAATTGGGAAGCTATAGGGAAGCCTACCACGATTCCTTCATTGGGAGGAATAGGACTATTCAGAGGAAAACTAATGATGTTATGTGGAAAACTTGCTCAGATACTTATGACAATCAATGGAACTTTGACAAAAGAAGATTTTGAGATTATCAAATTCATTGAGGACAACACTCCTTTTACTATGCTACTCAGAAAACCTTGGATTGAAAGAGATCAAGCCAGAAAGAAGGAAGAAGAAGAGGTTTTAGAACAACAGAGACAAGAGTTAAAAGATTTCATGACTAAAAGGATCACACAATTTATAGAAGAACAGGAGAACCGCTCGAATCCATCTGACACTAGAAGCCCAGATGTCGAGGCCAAAGCTACACAAAAGGATGAAATTTCTACCCTAGACAAATAAGAAGTGATATAGCTAAACCCTAGGAGAGAATCTCACCAGCACAAAGTGACTATGTCCAAGGAAAATAAGAATCAAAATGGGAAGAGAATCACTGAGATGAAGCTCACTGGAAAGAAGGCTAGAAAGCTAAGTAAGAGGAAGGCTAAGATTGAAAAATTACAGAAGATCCTAGAGGGCACCTTGCAGCAAGACACTTTGTAGAATTGGAGCTTCGTCAGAATATCAAAACAACAACATATGCCACTTCGTCGAGGAGAAGTAATATAGTCGTTGGAAGCCAATATAACCATTCGACTGTCGCTCCGAATGGGTCGTAAATCATTTATGGCTCGCCACTAGACCGTTAGACTGCGCCATAATCGACAGAACATAAGTTAATGCAGCCTCATACCCGTTGCATGTAGACCGTTGTTAAGTTTCCCTACTTAGTTCGTCTCACCACGCATCGAGAATACTTTTTTCTAAGTGAGAATTTGAGCCTGAAACCTATGATTACTTCACCCTGTGATCATTGCCTTGTTCCCATACCATTCACTGTAGTCTCTGAATTCATTTCACACCAGAGCTAGTTGACCGAAGCTTGTATGTCGGACGATCTCAACGCTACTGAGAAAGTAGATGAAGAAGGTTTGATTGACTTAATGATTGATAGAATAATGTCTGAGCGAGGATTATCTACAAGAGTGCAAGCATCATCAATAAGAGAACTCCAGGCCTCCCCTTCCACTACTCACATTGGTCCATCCCACCCGACCGATGAGAAACGGACCAAGCATAGGGATGACATCGCAAATTCCAAGCTTATCCCACGCATTCTACCTACTTACTTACCACCTCTAAGTGGTGCCATCAACTGTGACAATGTACCTCGATACTTAGAGTAAACTTTGATCACTGTGTACCTTTCGAAAGGGGTGCGTGGAGTTTGTGTTGACCAGGATAAGCTCGCAGCACTGAAATTTAGTGATTTTAACCTTGGAAATTGTAAAGTTTACAGCATGTTAGCCCCGGATAAGTACTTAACCAGGACCAAAGGCAAGAATTCTAAGATTGTCCCATAGTCATGGACCCATAACGTCCCGTAGTCCACACTGTTTAATGTAATGAAGATCCCGCACTTCAGCAGACACCAGAAAGTCAACGCATGCATCAAGTTGTTGTTGTCCTGCTACCACGGAGGATACTTATGGTTGGACTGCCGCATCATTGTGGATCTGACCTTGATCAATTGGATCATAGGACTTAGTATGCAAGGCCTTGACCCACAAGATTTTTACCCTGGAAATACCTCAGACCGAGCACTAGCGCAAAGGATAAAAGAAACTTATGGTGATGTCGAGAAAGGCATGCAAGGCTACAAGGTAGCCTCTATCTAGAGTGGCGTAGTGTGCCTTACCTGTCAGCTGATTGCAGGCAAGCTAGTTCGCAAGAACAGACCAACACAAGTGATTGGATTCATAGTTGACCTCACAGGGAAGTGCGTCGAGGGACTACAAATGAACTGGGCGCAGTACCTTGTAAACCAACTAGACCTTGATTGCAGAGAAGCACAATACCAAGGGTATGAGTTCCACTTTAGTTGGTTGCTCATACTAATCACTTTAATTACCTGGGAGATACCAGAAGGTGCCACTTTTCCAGAGATCGAACCCTTTGAACCACTGGCCATGAAGTTCTATACGTTGTGGTACTCCAGGGACATGAACAAGCAATGGCAGTCCAATGTCATCTTCCATGCCTATTACAACCAATTGAAGAATGCAATCTAGTCTACACCACACCTCACCCCAAACACACTTCATAGTTTTAGACCTTTGATAAAATTCAGCACGGGCTACCACTTCACCTATATCATAGTACGCAATGATGAGCACAAACAATATCTCTAGTCATACTACAAGTTTCCAGAAGAAGACTTGGAGTAGATTACCAAGGAATGGTCGGCGAACCTCCTTGTTGCAGTGGACCCCGCAGAAATGTTCGACATGGATAGCCCTAAAGCTATGCCGAATACACCTAGACCAAGCAAGACTAAGAAGGATGATGAAGTTCAAGATGTCCATAGCACATCCACGAAGACTACGTCGATCTCACCTATGCAAGGAGGTGATGGTGAAGAACTAGGTGGCACAGAAGTTGAGCAAAACAAAGGTGAGGTTACTCTGCCTAGAGAGGAGGAGGATCCCTCTAAGTAAAGGAAGATTACCACACCAAATCCCTCATCTTGAAAGAAAACTAAGGCCACCTAGACTATGTTTAAGACTACCCTCACACCGGACAACTTCGACTTCTTAATCGTTGCACTGAATGATGCTTCACTAGAGATCACAGAAAAGAAAGAAGTGAAGTAGGAGAAGGTATTCAGCCGAATCAAGGGTGAACTTCAAGAAGTGCAACAGGAATTCCAATCCAACCGATCAGTTTATACTATTCCCTTGACAATTGGAATATCAGAAATAGGCGATGATCCCACCCAATTCCACCAGATCGTTGATAAATTCGAAGCTTGCCTTCAACGAGATCAGGAAGACACGGCACAAGCCACCCAAGCTTTGACACAAGTACAGAGTGCACTTCTGGAACAACAGAGTAAGGCAGAATGGGAAAATCTTTCCCTGCAAGAGAAGTGGGATGAGGAAAAAGAATAGTTATAGTAGAGCAAGGACCAGTTGCTAACAGAGAAACTTGAAGTACAAAAAAGGTTTCACACAACACTTCTCTCTGTGAGGGTCATAGATGTGAATATTGAAGAACATGTGTCACAATAGGTGGCACAACTTGAAGCAGTAATCCAGCAACTTGAGAAGCACATCACAGATCTGGAACTTCGTACTATGCCTGAGACTCCTCAAGAAATAAGATACCTAAGGGAGGCAATTTCCCATAGTGCAATTGGCCGATTAAAAACCTTTGCCTTGGAATGCAATAAGTTGAGCACTAGAAGTACCCAAACTTATGAGAACCTCACAGAGAACCCAAAGTTGAAGGAATTGGAGACACAGCTCCAAGAAGCAAAGCAACATGCAGATACGCTACAGGCGCAACTGAAGGCCTTGACCCCAATCAAAAGAATGAAGAGATTTCCAGAAAAACGCATCACTCAACAACAGGTACAAATGTTGCAAAGTAAAGTGATGGAATTCTCCCAACGACTTCAACCAATCCAAGAAAAGGCATGCCAACTGTTCACTGAAGTTGAAAGCCAGGGAACCGAGCTTGAACAAGTTGTCATCACCGCAGAGCAATGCCTAGAAGGTCCAGTAAATGACATAGTGATCCAAGCATTCACTGAGCAATAGGTTGTCACACTACAACAGGTCGAAGTAGCTCGAGCCAAGCTTGAGGCATTCGAGATGGAATTGATTAGACCAGAGTGACTTGGGATGAGTCACAAGTGAGTGTTGGGGGCATGTTGTCCCTTAACCAAGTTTTGAGGAACACTTGGTCATATTTGACTGTTTTTGGACTTCGACAACCTATCAAGGATGGAGCGCCAGGAAAAGCAGAGATCATGGGATCTTGGTCCACTTTTGGGCCCTTTTAGGGTTTTGGGTTAATGTAATGGGAAAGGGATGTCAGCCCATGGGTTTTCCCATGATTAGGCCCACTTTTGTAATGTATAAATAGAAGGATAGGCAATGTAAGAAAGGGTAGATATGATTGCTTAGTGCAATTGGTAGTGCATCTATGCGATTTTGAATAAGTTCTCTGTGCGAACTATCTAAGGCTTGCAAGGCTAAGTGCAAGTTACTGTGAGGTTGCTATAGAAAGCTAAGTGTTGTAACTCAAGGAAGAAGGATCTAGCGAGCTGTGTAGATCTTTTTTCCTATGCAAAGAAGGGTTTTGGAGGCTTTGTGCTTGTAACAGATTGAAGACAATAATAAAGAAGAAGTACTTATGGATGTATCCCTAGGGTGGGGGTGAACCACGTAAATCTGTGTGTTATGCTCTGTGCTTTGATTCAATGAGTTTTTGCTTATGCTATGTGCTTTGATATATCCACTTACTCTCTAGGATTCTTAGATATATATGATTGTTAGATCTGATGTGTATGAGGATGCTTAGTGTTGATCTACTGGAACTGATCTAGGTCAGTATGGTTAAGTATTAAAATATTGTAGATCTGAGTGTACACCGCAATGCTCTGTTCTATCTGAAAAGTAGAATAAGGGTTGAATATTGACGAATGATCGATGCTAAGTGATCTTTAAATGATATAATCACGTATTTGTATCCCAGCTAAGGTTGCAGACACCTAAGTCTTGCAACCACCCCTGCATATACCTCGGGTGAGACTTCATCTGCTTCGCAGGTGCTGTCGAAAGGGCCGGTAGTTAGGGATTTGTTGGTGTGCTCTTGAGTATTGAACCTTGGGTCTTCACCTATGCGAACAAGACTCTCCTTTTTCCCAAAAGGATCCTACGACTCCAACACCCCAAGTGTTGATCTCTCTCTCTCTCTCTATGGTCAAATACCATGCCAGCTGTTGTTTTATTCTACCACTACTCTTCCTGAGCTTTGTAACATGGCCAAGGAACCCCTTGGCACTCAGAAACATTCTAAGATTCAAAATTTGTTCCTCCGAACACCACTTCCACTTGAAACCTTGCGTCCAAAAACCACTTATCCGACCCATCCAAGCTCAGCGTTGAAACCATGCTCCGATACCATATTGTAATGTCCTCAACCAAAAACCCCACTGTCAGACAATGCTACTGCATGGAACATTCTCATACATATATATAGCATGCATATTTAATGAAACTTAACCAAACAATACAAAGTAATCACAAAATTATTTCTAACATACAGAATTAATGGAATTAACAACAATTCATACATGCGACGGAATACATGAAAACATACAAGCATCACAGACATGCATTTAATTGAAATTAAACACATAATGATACTTATCTTTAAAAGTGGAGTAAATCCACCAACTATGTGTAGACCTTCCATGAACCTCCCATCCTTAGACTATGTTGCTCATCACGCTTAGCAGTGGGTCACCCCCGAGTTGGGACCAAGCTCCACCTAGGGCAAGGGAATCCTAGACTAGGCTGAGGTTACAGGAAAACTGCACATATCAACCGAAAGGATTCTCTCCAAGATCCTTCTTATGACCACTACTCACGGACTCTCATTCCCCACATTTTTGTTCCACATGGGAGTATACACATTTACAAGAACAGTCCATCGGTTTCTTAACCTCCCTCTCTAGGTCTCAGCAACAGGCAAGGTTAGGAATTCTCAGAGCTCCGTAGATGGTGCTCGATTCTCTGGGAGAAAAACACTTCCCAACAGACTCTCTCACCAAGGAGAGCTGCTCACATGACTGAAAACCTGTCTCTTCTACCACAAGCCTGAAAACCTACTTCTTCATCCAGTTTTGACTCAATTCCCACAAGGTAAGGATAACAACAACATCCACAACATTCAGTTAACTCACGGGTGATAGAAGCAACATGCAATTGGGTATGGATGTCCAAAAATGGAAACAATCCCACTAAGACACAGCACGACTCAGGTAACACATAAGACAACAACCGAAATGGTTAAGCACGAACTCGGATTTGCAGTGTGGATAAACTGGGTTCACGGGACACATAGGGGACACAGATCAACCCATGGGTTTGCCACTGGTTTTCAAGTAATCAACACAGAGGTCGAACGCAGATTCAAACAATTCAGACGGAGGACGTGTCAGGTTCTCAGAAAAACATCACAATTTTCTGGTTTCAGAGTTGCGTGAGGGTATGTAAAGATCAGACGTCGTCGCCCCATGTTTCAAACAATGGACGGAAGAATGGAGGACGAACCCCCAACACAAGTTGACTCTTCATCTTTAACTGTATGCGCCTAGGTTGACATTTGTCTTCCTGAAGATGCATGTGTTCCCTTTTTCACACGTTGGAGTTGAATGCGTTGCCTCTCCCAGGACTTAGGACAAAAAATATGTCTTTCACACAGCTTTGGAATAATAATAAATTATTATTCTCAAGGACTTAATCCCCTAAGATTAGCCCCTATTTCCAACCTTTCATCCCCCTTTCCCTTACCCACCTTGTGGAAGCTTAGTCCCCCGTCACTCTTTCTTCGTGGTCGATCTACACACAACAATGTTTAATCTTATTAATGTTATGCATAATTACATATACAAAAACAAGCTCCTGGCCTTTAACACCTAGGCTCTCCGGCCTAAAAAAAACATTAGCCTGCCAGCTTATATACAATTGGCTCACTAGCCTATAAACATGATTACAATTCATAATTACAACTGGGGCTCTACCGAGGAATATTACAACCTATGTTTTCCACATTTGTTCACTACAAGGAAAACACCTTATAGCGGAGGTTTTTACAGAACCTCCTCGAAAAAACCATCATTTATCTGTTTATAGGAGGTGGATGGTTGGAGGATTTTGCAGAGTTTTTTACACCGATGCGCTTCCACACACACACACACACACACACACACACACACACACAGAATAATGGAGTTTTTTAATATTTACCAAAAAATCCAAACAATGTGTTACAAAAGATCAAATGCACCGGTGGGTCCAAGTATATGGCTCCAAGGAAAATTTTAGGAGCTAAATTTCACCCATGTGATAATTTTCCATGTTTTTTCCCAAAAAATGATTCTTCAATTTACGTATTTTCTAAAAACAATTTTCCCAAATTCGATAAAATTATGTTTCCTTAAACATTGCCAAAATTTTATAGAAACTATATAAAATCCTTAGAAATTTGAATAATTTTACAAAAATATCGCCAAACATTTTAGTGTTTGCATATTAAGGATTAGCAATATTCATCAAGGTTTCTACACTTAAGATAAATTTCCATCCTTAAAATTATCCTTGCATGGTGCACCACGATAGGGTAAAATAAAACAAAAAAGTGTATCGGTGCACTACCAGCCACACTTGTGCATTTACTATTCAGCACACCATAGTAGGGTAAAATAAATAAAAAATTACCAAACCAATTTTCACTATTGCATTTCCCTATGTGCTTCCAACCTCTTTGACAAGAACTGGTGATCACCTTCCTTCTACGGCCAACATGTTTGCAGTGCTATACAATGTTGCTTCCTCAATGCCACTATAGATTCCATACATTTTCTAATTTTGGAAAAAAATTGAAATTTTTTTTTTTCCTCTACAAGCCAACCATGCCTCCTCAGGTGATAAGAGACTGGGTAAATTGTTTGTTACCTCCTTATTTTAATTTTCATCAGATTAAAATTTGAACTTGGCATTAAATTTAGCATCTTTTTAAATTTAAAAAAAAAATTACTGCGATGCACTTCATGCATTCGACTCACCCCGAACGTGGTGCATCCTGTGAATTCACAAGACGCACTAGAAAAAGTGAATCTTATTATTTTACATAAATCATCGTGGATGGTGCATAAAATATTATCAAACACACTACTAAACATTAAGCACAACGCACTAGAAAGTTGCATTTCTAGTGGATCTATCTAAGAAGAGACATTATTTTCACATAATAAACCTATCAGTGTGATATAACAACTTTAACACACTGGTGCCCCTTACCTAACATAACTCCCATTGACTGGTGTGTTATTGAATACCATTCACCGCTAGATAAGGCACCGCAAAACCAATGTGTTCTATGGAATAATCGCACTAGTGAACCACATAGCACCACACGTGTAAAACTTATGATACATGTGCATTTAGCAACTAATGTAGTAGCACTATAAATACACACTAGGGCTCAACATAAAACTTAATGGTGCACCTTAGCGATGTGTTGTATGGAATAACATGCATTATGGTGTTTAGTTACTAATCTAGCACCAGTGCACCATACAACATGGAGTGTTGACAAAATTGCGAGAATGGATCCTCAAACTCATTGGTGCACCTTAATGGTGCATATCGATGTGTTTAATGAGAAATGTAGCATTGGTGTGTTAAATAACATAGAGCACTGATACAGTGCATATTTGTTACTAGAGGCACACCGATTACTTTACCACATTTTTTTGCAAACTGAAATTAATTTTGGTTTTTGATAAATACAAAATGGTTATATATATGTGTGTGCTTAATAATTTCAATTTGTTTTATCTATATATATACCTAAAAATAATTTTATGTGAATCAGAGACGAGGACGGTGAATGCAGTAGCAAGATTAGTAGCAGTAGGTTGGCACTTACAACTTTGTATGTGAGTGGGATTCCAGAGAGAGGGAAAGTAAAAGGATCCCTCACCCTATTGCATTGTAGACTCATTTAATTTTGAGAGATGTTTTCCTTCTCAAGTTTTATGAGGAGGCTACATCCCTCAAGGATGACCTCTTCATTTTTATAGTAGTTGATCCATCATTGGGACCATGATAGGTAATCATTAAGGATAGGTCATGATCTGTGGTATCAACCCACAAAGGAGAATATTTATTTTATCATTGATTTGTCTAGGAGAGGGGAGGTTTGGCCCAAGTTCCCTGATCTACCACTCATCTTTGCAAGAGAGATTCATTTGGCATATCTGTAGAGATATGTTAGTTCAGACATTTTGCACACTTCAAACATCCATGCTTCTGGTGGTTAGTTGCAGATAGATTCATTTGGTGTAGAGGAGGTTAAGTGCATGCCCTTTATTGTCACAGCAATGACACATTTTACCTCTAATGGGCAGCGCATTCGTTGATCATTGATGTACTATGTAGATAGTTTAGTTCAAAGGCCCCAACTGATTAGGTGGTTGGAGAATTTTTTTGTGCCAGTTTTGTTTCACATAACATTGTTGTCATGTTGTTTTTGATGAGAGGTTATTCCTCCCCTCTACGTCACAGTTGTTTACGTTATTTTTTGAGAGATTCCATGTCACTTGATCGATCGTACCATGCCTCCCTCCAAAGCCTATGAATGAGGCATGTATGTGCATGTGGGTGCATATGTTTCCCAAGAGGGTCAAGTAGACTGGAAATGTACTCTGATCAGTAGAGATATATGTGACTTTTTTGTTGGAGAGGAAAATCATGTCCTTAATATTGTACAATACCCATAGATGTGAATGGGTTGGAGAGGATGTCATAACATCCTATTTACTAAAAACGAGCCACCAAATTATAGAGGTAATATTATCGTTATGTTTTGATAAATCTAGTTGCATATTTTTTGTACTATTTCATGGACATGTAATCTATTGTAACATTTTGTTTCAATTATCTGATTATTATTATCTATTATTTTTCATATATTGGCACATATGTTGGGGACGAGCCTCCCCAACATGATGAGGAGATGGATGAGATAGTTGAGAACCATATTCCAATATCTAGACTTGGCATGCCATGCAGGTTGGATCAGAGATTCTAAGATGAGGTGGTGGATTGTATATGTGGTATGCTTGTTAGGGAGGGAGTGATTGATGTAGGAGCATCGCCAACTCAACAAGCGAGCTAGCACATCAAGGGAGATCAGCTGGGAAAACAAACCCAAAATTTTGAAAAGTGCTTTGGGATTGTTGCGCAAGTCTTAATGAATTATTGAGAGATGGCGCACTTATATTGTAAAGGGGACCTTGAGCCTTTAAGCTCTCATCCTTAGGTAGATGAGGCCCTTAATAGATTTAATGCAGGTAGATAGATGTTTAAGTCTAGATTAGACAGTTTCAGTTTTCGAGAGGGAAAACGGATATAGACACCCTCACTTGTACATTGTAACAATATAATTCAGAATCAAGCATTCAAAAGGGAGAGCAAGCAGAGGAATTGTATGCAAAACCCCCATGTACAGATTTGAATAAATAGAAGAGAGTCTTTGATTCAATTCCATGGCTGGTGTTGTTTCTGTGTGTATGTTGTTTATGTGCTCATGAATGTTTTCTTTCTGGTTGTGCATTTGCTTTGTATATGCGGTGTATGTGATTTCAGGGTTTCAAACTGAAGTCTGAGAGAGAGAGAAGAGAATAAGTTTCAATTGTTTCTTTGTCTGAGCCAGGAGATTCCTGCATAGAGTGCAGTTGAATTCATCCACAAGAGTGCGTTGATGTAGGCTCGATAGTTAAACACTTATTCCCATTCACCCAGAAGTTAAAGGGTTGTTGTGGAAGCCGTGTGAAGAGTGCACAGGTGGAATTAAGAAGTCTTAGTTGTTAACCTGAGAAGAAGAAGCTAAGGATGGTTGCTGCAGAAAGTGCGCAGAGTCTGAAAGACTCAACACTAGGGGAGTTGTTGAAGGTCGAGCACGAGGAGTGTGCACAAAGTCTCTCTGAAGGAATCAGAGTTGACAAGCTCAGGAGGGATAGTTCCTTCGTGATATCATGGAGGAAAACCAGGAGGTGGTTCGAAGAAGGCCCGAGCAGGAAGGAGCTGTAGATCGGAAGGATTCCTTGAAGAGGAGAAACCGACGGTCAGGTTCGTAGAGGAGTCTAGTGAAATCCCACCAGCCGTTAGATCTCGAGGAGATGCACACGGGTTAAACCTAAGCGTGTCGAAGAGGAGCCCAAGAGCCATCGGGATTCTGCTCATCGGGGTTTGTGGAGACAAGAGTTTTGTGCCTGCTAAAAACACGATTAGTGATTTCCCGACGCAACTGGAGCCGTTGATTTTCGCGGGGACACGTGGCACGAGATCCCAAAGAGCGGGGTTCGGAAAATCAGGGTTCCCAACGACAGAAAACACTTGCATGTTGGATTCACTATCCGCGATATCCCGACGGTGATGTGGCAGTATGGGACCACAGGTGCTGGTGGAGGACAGGTGGCATCGGAAGTCGGGGATCGGGGATCCCAAAGGTGTGAGTTCTACGCTATTCGAACTTGCAAATTCCGAAATCCCGATAAGGGTGAAGGATGTGGTCACGTGGACTGGCAGGTCAAGTGTGAAAGGAGTAGCTGGAGGGGCTAATGCCAGAGCTGGAGCGCCATCGGGAATCGGTAATCGAGAATTCGCGAGGGGAGAAACTCATGACAACGGAAAAGTTGATTTCCTGATAGGGAAATTTCGACAGGAGACGAGGAAGGTGCGGAGTGGATACTCCATCGGGTTTCGGGGATTTGTGAGACCCGAACCCGTGAGCGCAGGACTCGCGATCAAGCGAGTTCCGATTTCCCGATTCGAAGAAGGGAGATCACAAGGAAAGCCTGTGGGCATTGAGAACTCCTGACAGGGGGTTGAAGAGTAATTTGACTCTTCGGGCCTGTGAAGAAGAAGGTCCTGGTGATCGCGGAAGTGCCCTGGGAGGCATCTGCATCAAGAGTGGTATCAGAGCGGGTTAATTTCTCTATTTTCTGTAGCAGAGAAAAAGAGAATAATTCACCATGCCGCCTAGAAGGGAAAGGAAATTGCCTGATCCAGAGGACAGGGAGGTGCGAAGAAGAGGCAGGCCGGCAGGGAATCCAGAAATGGAAAGACAGATACGAGATCTTAGAGCGATACTCGAGGAGATGGAAACAGCTCAGAGACGCATAGCTGGTGCAGGGGATCTTAGTGATTCCGACAATGAGGTTGAAGTTGAACCACAAGGAGAAGTTGTAGCTGAAGATGTAGCCAACGAGCGGTTAATTAAGGCTATCGCTCGGATGAGTTCAAAGACGAAAATGGACATTCCAGTCTATGAAGGGAGTCTGGATGCAGAAGAGCTTCTAGATTGGACCAGGGCTCTTGATACCTACTTCGATTATGAAGATATCAAAGAAGATAAAAAGGTAAGGCATGTTGTTACCAAGTTGAAGGGACATGCAGCATTGTGGTGGGACGAGCTACAGGCAAATAGACGTTCCAAAGGTAAACAGAAAATTAAAAGCTGGGATCGAATGATCGCAAAGATGAAGGATGAAATTCATCCCAAGGGATTATCAGATCACATTGTTCAGGTGGATGCAGAACCTAAGGGAGAAGTTGATGACGGTGAAGGAATACACCAAAGAGTTTTACAAGCTCAATATCAAAGCAGGCCATCGGGAGAGCGATGATGAAAAAGTTGCCAGGTATATGAATGGCCTGAGGTATGAAATTCAGGATGAATTAAGTATGGAAACCATCCTAACAGTAGAGGATGCTTACCATATGGCTCTGAAATCTGAGGAGAATCTGAGTCTTAAGCAAGGCCAGCGAGGGTGAGGTAGGAGTCAGCCCAGAGGCAAGGCAGTTGCCCAAGAGAAATACCAGAAGCCTAAGGAGGAATGGAAGAAACCTCAGGGTAAGGTTGAGAGAGGTGGAACCTCATAGCGAGGACAACGATATGATGAGCAGAGGGGATAGCATAATGAGCCGAGAGGAGATTATGCTGATACTAACACTTTTCCTCGTACTAGAGGAAGAGGAAGAGGCTGAGGCGGAATCATCACATGCTACACATGTGGGAAGAATGGGCATAAAGCAATTGACTATCCAGATCAGAAGACAGATAAAGGAGAAGCTCACATCGCTGAAGCGTTGAGGCGTGATGTTGAGAACGAAGACACCAAAGCAGGGAGATCATTGACGGTGCACAAAGTCCTTTTGATACCTGAAAAGGAGGTGCAGGAGAGTTCATCTCAGAGGACCAGACTGTTCAGGACAGCTTGCAAAACCAAGGACTGGAAATGCAAGGTCATTGTGGACAGTGGAAGCACCGACAATATCGTTTCAACCGAGATGGTGGAAAAATTAGAGCTGGAGACAACTAATCACCCGAGTCCATATAAAGTATCATGGCTACAGAAGGGTCATCAGGTGAGTGTCACTAAACAATGTTTAGTTGAATTTAAAATTGGGGGGTATAATGATAAGGTCTTGTGTGATGTCATTCCCATGGATGTATGTCATTTGTTACTGGGTAGACCATGGAAATATGACCGAAATGTGGTTCATGATGGGAGGATGAACACATATACTTTAGAAAAGGATGGGAGGACACACAGGTTGCTTCCGATAAAAGATAAAGAGGTGAAGCCAGAAGTAAGCAACACAATACTTCTCATGAGTGGGAAGGAGCTTCTTACGGAGATGGATAAGAAAGAAGATCCACAATTCTTTGTGGTCAAGAAACTGAGAATTGTCCTGACTAGCACAAGAGTGGACGACTTACCAATTGAGATTCAGGAACTGCTAGAAGAGTTTGCTGACATCATAGTGGACGAACTACCTCGTTCGTTGCCACCGATGAGGAGTGTGAGTCACCACATCGACCTCATACCAGGAGCCAATTTGTCGAACAAGGCAGCGTACAAATTGACGCCACAGGAAAATGAGGAAGTCAAGAAGCAAGTCCAGGAGTTATTGGACAAAGGATTGGTCAGGGAAAGCCTAAGTCCATGTGTTGTTCCAACAGTGCTTAGTCTGAACAAGGATGGAGGTTGGAGAATGTGCACTGACTCCAGAGAAATCAACAAAATTACCATCAGGTACAGATTTCCACTGCTGAGAATGGATGATTTGATGGATTGCCTGAGTGGGGAAAATTATTTTTCAAAGATTGATCTGAAGAGTGGATATCACCAGATTCGCATGAGGGAAGGTGATGAATGAAAGACAACATTAAAAAAAAACGAGGGTTTGTACGAATGGTTGGTCATGCCGTTTGGCTTGACAAATGCGTCGAGCACATTCATGAGGCTGATGAATGAAGTCCTGAGGGAATTCATCGGGAAGTTCGTAGTCGTATATCTGGATGATATATTAATCTATAGTAAGATGAAGGCTGAACATTTGAAACATTTGGCCATTGTAATGAGGAATCTACAATGAGAGAAGTTGTTGATTAATATAAAGAAGTCCTCATTCATGAAGATAGAGCTCATTTATTTGGGTTTTGTTGTCTCGGAAAATGAGTTAAAAATGGATCCGAGTAAAGTGGAAGTGATCAAGAATTGGCCATCACCGAGAAATGTTTTCGAGGTGAGGAGTTTCCACGGATTGGCTAGTTTCTACAGAAAGTTCATCAGGAATTTCAGTGGGATTAGCGCAGCAATGATGGACACGGTGAAGAAGCGGCACAAGTCTTTTCATTGGACAGCAGAGGCTGAGAAGAGCTTCAATTTGTTGAAGCGAAAGATCACCGAACAGTCGGTTTTGGTGTTACCGGATTTTGCGAAGGTGTTCCAGGTGAAATGTGATGCAAGTGGATTTGCCATAGGAGCGGTCTTAAGTCAGGAGGACAGACCAGTCACATATTTGAGTGAGAAGTTGGATGAAGCAAAGATGAAATACTCCACGTATGATAAAGAGTTTTATGCCATCATCCAGGCATTAAAGAAGTGGAGGCATTACTTGATCCTGAAAGAATTTGTGTTGTACAATGATAATCATGCATTGCAGTTTGTGAGTCAACAGGAGAGGTTGAACTAGAAGCATGCAAAATGGGTAGAGTATATGCATAATTTCACGTTTTTAATTAAACACATTTTGGGTACTGCTAACAAAGTGGCCGATGCTTTGAGCAGGAAATGTTTGTTGATGCAGGAATTCCAAGTCAAAACATTGGGTTTTGAGAATATGAAGGACATGTATGCTGAAGATGCAAACTTCGGAGAAGCATATGAAGCAGCTGAAAATCCCGTTCTCAGGGCTCGGAGCCCATCGATAGACTACATGATCCAGGAGGGATTGATGTTCAAAGGAAATCAACTGTGTATCCCAATTTGCTCCATGAGGGAGAACTTGGTGAAGGAAAAACACAGTGGTGGATTGGCAGGGAATTTTGGTCATGACAAAACATTCGCAAAGTTGAGCGAATCATATTTTTGGCCAGGCATGCAAGCGGATGTCAAACGATTTGTTGACAGATGCAGGATTTGTCAACACTCGAGGGGGAGAAAATAGAATGCAAGGTTTTATCATCCATTGCCCATACCAGAGAGGCCATGGGAGGCGATCAACATGGATTTTGTATTAGGACTGCCAAAGACGTAGAGAGGGGTTGATTCCATCTTTGTGGTGGTAAACAGGTTTTCGAAGATGGCACATTTTATTCTGTGTCAAAAGACCAGCGATGTGACTCACATCGTGAACTTGTTTTTCAAGGAGATCATTCGACTCCATGGATTGCCGATAAGTATAGTGTCGGACAGGGATACCAAATTCATAGGTCATTTTTGGAGGACGCTATGGAAAAATATAGGGACTAACTTAGCGTTTAGTTCAGCTTACCATCCGCAGACGGATGGGCAGACGGAAGTGGTCAACAGGAGCTTGGGAGACTTGTTGAGAAGCCTGGTGACAGAGCACCATAGCAGCTAGGACAACATATTGCCACAGGCAGAGTTCGCATACAACGATTCAGTGAATCGGAGTACAGGGAAAATCCCATTTCATATTGTGTATGGGACACAACCGAGGAGAGTTTCTGAACTCAGGGAGTCAGAACAGACTGCGACTAGCAGTGCGAGCGCAGAAGAATTCGCTAAGGCGATGAAGGAACTTCACGGCAAGGTGAAGCAGCGACTGATTGATTCAAATCAGGAATACAAGCGCAGAGCAAATCAGCATCGGAGACAACTTCAGTTCGAAGTTGGGGATCTTGTTCTAGAACATCTGAGGAAGGAAAGGTTCCCAAGGGGAACATATAACAAGTTGAAGATGAAGAAAATTGGGCCATGTAAAGTCTTGAAGAAATTTGGAGAAAATGCTTATGAGATTGAGTTGTCGGATGGCATCGGGATATCTCCGATATTTAATATTTTGGATTTATACCCATACAGGGCTGGAGAAGCAGAGACTGGAACTGAGCAGCTAGAGATCCAGTGGACGAAGCAGATGCCAGTAGCAGAAAAGCCGCAGATGGAGTGCATACTGGATAAGAGAGTAGGTAAGAAGACCAGGAGAAAGGAATACTATGAGTATCTGGTCAAGTGGAAAAATCACCCAGTAGAAGACGCCAGCTGGGAAAATGAAGCAGTGATACAGAAGCATGGACAGACCGTGCAGGAGCTCATGGACAGGAGCCCATGAAAATTTTCAAGCCGAGGAGTATGATGCAGGAGCATCGCCAACTCAGCAAGCGAGCCAGCACATCAAGCGGAGATCAGCTGGGAAAACAAACCCAAAATTTTGAAAAGTTCTTTGGGATTGTTGCGCAAGTCTTAATGAATTATTGAGAGATGGCGCACTTATATTGTAAAGGGGACCTTGAGCCTTTAAGCTCTTGTCCTTAGGTAGATGAGGCCTTTAATAGATTTAATGTAGGTAGATAGATGTTTAAGTCTAGATTAGACAGTTTCTGTTTTCGAGAGGGAAAACGGATATAGACACCCTCACTTGTACATTGTAACAATATAATTCAGAATCAAGCATTCAGAAGGGAGAGAAAGCAGAGGAATTGTATGCAGAACCCCCATGTACAGATTTAAATAAATAGAAGAGAGTCTTTGATTCAATTCCATCGTTGGTGTTGTTTCTCTGTGTATGTTGTTTATGTGCTCATGAATGTTTGCTTTCTGGTTGTGCATTTGCTTTGTATATGCGGTGTATGTGATTTCAGGGTTTCAAACTGAAGTCTGAGAGAGAGAGAAGAGAATAAGTTTCAATTGTTTCTCTGTCTGAGCCAGGAGATTCCTGCATAGAGTGCAGTTCAATTCATCTGCAAGAGTGCATTGATGTAGGCTCGATAGTTAAACACTTATTCTCATTCACCCAGAAGTTAAAGGGTTGTTTTGGAAGCCGTGTGAAGAGCGCACAGGCGGAATTAAGAAGTCTCAGTTGTTAACCTGAGAAGAAGAAGCTAAGGACGGTTGCTGCAGAAAGTGCGCAGAGTCTGAAAGACTCAACACTAGGGGAGTTGTTGAAGGTCGAGCACGAGGAGTGTGCACAAAGTCTCTCTGAAGGAATCGGAGTTGACAAGATCAGGAGGGATAGTTCCTTCGTGATATCATGGAGGAAAACTAGGAGGTGGTTCGAAGAAGGCTCGAGCAGGAAGGAGTTGTAGATCGGAAGGAGTCCTTGAAGAGGAGAAACCGACGGTCAGGGTTCGCAGAGGAGTCTAGCAAAATCCCGCCATCCATTAGATCTCGAGGAGATGCACACGGGTTAAACCTAAGCACACCGAGGAGGATCCCAAGAGCCATCGGGATTCGGCTCATCGGGGTTTGAGGAGACAGGAGTTTTGTGCCTGCTGAAAACGCGATTAGAGATTTCCCGATGCAACTGGAGCCGTTGATTTCCGCGGGGACACATGGCACGAGATCCCAAAGAGCGGGGTTCAGAAAATCGGGGTTCCTAACGACAGAAAACACTTGCATGTTGGATTCGCGATCTGCGATCCACGATATCCCGACGGTGACGTGGCAGTGTGGGACCACAGGTGTTGGTGGAGGACAGGTGGCATCGGAAGTCGGGGATCGGGGATCCCAAAGGTGTGAGTTCTACGCTATTCGAACTCACGAATTCTGAAATCCCGATAAGGGTGAAGGACGTGGTCACCTGGACTGGCAGGTCATGTGAGAAAGGAGTAGTCGAAGGGGCTAACGCCAGAGCTGGAGTGCCATCGGGAATCGGTAATCGGGAATTTGCGAGGGGAGAAACTCATGACAACGGAAAAGACGATTTCCCGATAGGGAAATTCCCGACAGGAGACGAGGAAGGTGCAGAGTGGATACTCCATCGGGTTTCAGGGATTTGTGAGACCCGAACCCATGAGCGCAGGACTCGCGATCAATCGAGTTCCGATTTCCCGATTCGAAGAAGGGAGATCACAAGGAAAGCCTGTGGGCATTGAGAACTCCCGACAGGGGGTTGAAGAGTAATTTGACTCTTCGGGCCTGTGAAGAAGAAGGTCCTGGTGATCGCAGAAGTGCCCTGGGAGGCGTCTGCGTCAGTGACACATGTAAATGTTAGAGAGATATTACGAGTACCAAATATATATACTTTATGGTCAAGCCTTCCTCATGACATAATTTCATTCATGTGTCATGTTGTTAGTTTCATCAACCTCATCTAGACATTGAGGGATGCTACTCATTCCAATACCTATATCTCATCTTCTGAGGATGATCCTCCTGATACTCCACCACATAACCCTCCACCAGTTGGTCCTCCACCACCTATTCCTCCTTTATCCTCCCCCACATGATCCTCCTCTAGTTGGTCCTCCACCACCTATTCCTACTACACCATCCATCCATCCTCCTCCTCCTTTTCCACATGTGTCACCAACTACACCATCCACTGATCCTCCTCCTCCACATGATTTTGGTGGAGAGATATATCAAAAGTCTCTACTTTAATCATGGTTATCTAGAATGGGTTCTAATATACCCGCTGCCTCTCGTAGTAGAGGAACTAATTCCTTTGTCTCTCGTGGTGGACCTAGCTAGTAGTGGTACTTGACATGTATATTGATTGATGTATAATTGACTTGAGATGTATATATGACATGTTTATTGATTTTGATGAGATGTATATTTGACATGTATATTGATATGTATATCGGTCATGTACATTATGTTTTTTCATATCATGTTGATGTTGATGTTTTATTTATAAAATGTATTACGAGTACGCTAATTATTTCTCTGATTTAAAATTAAATTTGAGATGAATCACTCATTTAATTTAGAGTTGACATATAATGCTTAAATTTAGTTTTATGAAATCGATTAATTTGGATTTTGATTGCAGAAACTTATAACCATTAATGCCATATAATGTTTAACTCTTCTTCAAAGTGAATTGTTTGTTGTCCGACAAGATACAATATGTTGATTAAACATGTTTACAAACAAAAATACATAAATATGATGAGTGAAATGAATGTGTTTTGAATAATTATTATTTTTTCTTAAATTGTAATAATAATCTTTTGATATAAGTATTCACTAACATTATGATATAATTATTCACTAATAATAGTAATAATATAATAATAATGTTATTTTATTAATTTTTGTTATTCAAAGATTACAAGACAAATCTATAATATTATTGTTTACTAAAATCGCAATTATTATATTTTATTTTTCCAAAGATTTGATTAATTTATGTTATTCAACTATTATAATATATTTAATTTATTTAATTTTAACTCTGTTACCAACTTTATGAATCTTCTATTAAAAAAGTATGTAAAAGTATGTAAGTATTAGTTGAATCTTCTATTTAAAAATATGTTAAGTATTTTGTTTTGTTGATTTTATATTAAAATGTAAGAAAATATTGGATTTGATTAATGAATGAAAAAATTAATTTGAATAATTACTCTTATGAAATTGTATTTCTTCATTTATTTTAATGATAACATTATAAACAGCCCAACCAGGTACCATTTGATGATGCGGAGGAGGGACACGTGTATTTACTTTACACCCTAGCAAGAATTATTAAAGAAGAGACATGGGAGGTCTACAGACTATCATTGGGCTACGAGGGAACTTTCCCTGTCGGAGAAATTCATGAGGAGAAAGAAGTGTGTGATTACGACACCTCCCCCATCCATGAGTGATTGTTATGATAATCCATATGTGTAAGTACAAAAGGTAGAGAGGAGGATCGAGGGAGTTATTATGGACCAATTATGTCATAATGGAAGTCGATACTAAGAAGGTTATAGAGAATTATTTGGTGAAGAGGAAGGTGTTGGATGCTCAGGAAATTATGAAGCTCGGGGAAGAGAGAGGTATATTTCAAGGCAACCTATGTGGAGGAAGGATGGTGATTATGGTTTAGATATGGATATATAAGGGACATAGGCTTAGAGAGGGTATCCGTGTGTCTTTCTATGGTTTGAGAATCTCTAGTAAAGTCCTACATTTGTCTATCATCTCAATGGTGGTTACTTAGGAAGGAAGGGGAAGCTCGGAGGTTCCCTGGAAGGAAGACATCAACGCAGGATCTTGGCACAACCTAGGGTGGCTCAAGGTTGTGGGTAGGCTAAGAGGGGGGGCTCTAATCCATTGGCTCTGTGCTCTACCTTTGGGATCTTTTAGTAATGGGGGTGGTGTGGCAAGTGGTGGTTGGGTTCACGGCTGGTGTCTAGTTAGCAATCCTAGGATGGCGTGTGGCATGGATCATGGAGGAAAAGGTACAAGGAATGAGGGGAAATCAATGGCAGGCCTAGACTCTTCCTCGTAGGCTTGGGTTGGGAAGACAAGAGTTGAACTAGCTACTAAGGAGGTGGATAGAAACTACAAGGAAAAATGCTTAGTGAAATTCAAAGAATAAGTGGAGGAGGTGGAGGTGGAGGTGGAAATGATAACCAAGATGAAAAAGTTGTTGAAGGTTGAGGTGCTTGAGGAGGTGAGGGACTTGGTGGATGATATGGTTTACTCTCGAACCTATGACACCAAGTACTTTCAGATAGGTAAAACATATTGGATAGTCAAGGAACTCATCACTCGGGCTCTGAAGAAACCAAAGGAGTATAAGAGGAAAATCCTGCATATTTCACATGAGGATTTTCAAAGAAAATTTTAAAGAAATAATAGTGTTGTGTTTGGAGTTTCAATTACATTCTCCCAAGCAACTGAGGAGGAAGGGGGAGACAATCCAAGGGTTGGAACAAAGGAAAATATCATTTTCGTTGACCAATACAAGCAACACTAGGATAATCCTCAAGTGAGTTAGGAGAATGTTGACCTGATACTTGAGGTCACGAAGGAGGAGCCCACTCCCCCTCATACCATGGGTTAACGAGTTTGTTTTTCCTATTTTATCTATTTTCCATTAGATTATTATCATGCTTCGCTCTCGAATATTAGAACAATAGGTGATTCTTTGTTTTCTTTGGACAATATACTTTCATGATGAAGTTATGAATTGATTTAACACCACCTAGGAGGGACCTCGTTTCCTACATAATTAGGTTCCAAGCAGGTGGAAGGTTGTATAATCCTTTTTTATATATATAATAGATTAATACTCTCATTTTTTAGCTTAAAAAAAGATAGTGTTATAATAATTGTTCATAATTAAATTTATAATAGTTAATTTAAAAATATATATTATTTAAAAATTACAATTAATTAAATTTAAATTATTAAATATGAAAAGGAAATCATTAATAATAATGAATTTTAATATACACAATTTTATTTAAACGACTTTATGATTTTTTGCTATACCACCAATTTTATGAATCTCCTCATAAGGAAATGTAAGTATCAGATTTGGTTAGTGAATAAAATAATTAATTTGTTAAGGTTAAAATAACAGTAAATTAAATTACTTTTATACTAATATTTAAAA
>SNQJ01S0043267.1:56962-68133 GCA_010110895.2 Picea sitchensis
GGGGGTCGTTATCAAATCAATGATCGGGGCAAAGCTCTAACCTCAGATCTTAAACATGGAATTTTGTTCTACTACCTATTTATCCTGTTACAGAGGAGCTTTCTAATGATGGCAAATGTTTTGCGTTAGTTTTCACATATTGGGAAGCTCGAGGGCTTGATTTATTGTTGGTCATCTTATTAATGTTTGATTTCTCCCTTTCTCTGATAGATTGTCCCCATTTGACTGAAAGAATTCCTCGGATGGAGTTAAAAGTAAGATGACAGTCTTATATTTCTTGTCGGGATGACGAGCTTTCAATGTCTAATACACTAGGGTTTTAAATATTTTCCTTTTTCTGGAGAAAAGAAGAGTGTCCTGCATGTATGCTTGATTAAAACATGATTAGAGGCATCTAAAGTTCCAGCAACAATCATTAATTTTGAATATATAAGGAGTTTGGTCGTTGTTCTATGGTTTTATATAGTTTTAGGAACTCTTGCAGCATCACAAGTCAAAACAGAGATTCTGCAGTGAAATTTACCAGGCGCGCTGCGAAAGTGTTGTAGGAGGAGTTTTTGCAGGGAGTTTTCACAAGGACGTTGCAGAAGTGCAGAGTCAGCGTGAAACCAAGAATTTTCAACTGACATCTAGAGGGAACGTGCCAAGTCATCATGTGGATCAGAAGGACCAACTTTTTTTCCACTAAACTCATGTATTTTTGTTGTGGTTTTCATATATTAATTAGTCAAGGAACTAAACCCTAAAGTCTAGCGGTTTGTTTGGAAATTGTTATTATTCTGTTGTAACTTCTTCTAATTTTTGAAAAGCTTGCAGGTGACGGATCCCTTAGCTTTGTAATGAGGAGATCCTATATATTTTGGGGAAAAAAAATTGTAAACGGGTTCAGTTCTAGGGCCGAGAGAGCTTTAGGAAGAAAAAAACCTGCATGTGTCAAATTTGTAAGTTGGAGGGCATTTCGTGATGTAATCATCTATGCCATTGAAGATTCATGAGAGTTGTTTTATATCAGATTGTCGTACTCCTTTGTTACAATTTCTCTTTGTCGATCAAAGGTTGCCTTTAATTAATAAATTCTTGAATAGTAGAGGGTCTGTTGTAATTTGCCTATTTTGCCTATTAATCAATGTCTTCGTTCAAGTAATTTTCGTACACTTTTGTTCAAGTAATTTTCATACACTTTTGCAGAGAGGATTTATGTTGGGTGAATGTTCTGCTTATTAATTTGCAATTAGTTTGTTTCCCTCTTCTTTCTTGTAGAGTTTTACTTTCTTGTAGAGTTTTACTGACCCACCTACAAAATTCAATTTAACTATTCATATTCCGATGGTGGGTATTGGGTTTATCCTTATAGCAATATGAGGGCAATCTGAGGGTAACTTCTAGTGCTAAGGGTAACTTCTAGTGCTAACATAAGCATAAAATAAACCATTTTATTCCATCATAGTGTGACAATATTACTTTAAAAATTAGGGGAATTAATAATTAATTATCCCAAAAGTGTCAATAAACACACACATGATATACCATACATTGATTTCAAGTTGTATAGTAACATTGTTGTCCTTATTTGGGTAGAACTTGACCCCTATCCAAAGAGAGGGGTGGTGGAAGCATATTTCAAGATTTCAAAGAAGGTATCGACGCTATCAACATCATCTCCTAGTTCGTTTTGTTGTAATGCATGTAAAAACATTCCCACCATGGCTTGGGTATCTCGTAAGAAATCATCCATAAGAGCACCAGTGCTTTTTATTTATGTGTATGCACCAGTGTGTGTTACTTGATACCACACCGTTGTGTTTTACCAATACAGGCACCAAAACTAAAAAAACCTCTACCAAAACCTTTGTCCGCCCAAATTTTTATAGTTACAGGGAACATCCGCTAACACTAAAATATTGAAATGTTTTAGAGTGGAGTGGAGGTTTTTATGAAATTTTGCCAAATATTGTAACACTAAAAAAGTTCACAAAAACCTCTGCTAGAAGGTGTTTTCCTTGGAGTGGTTAATCCACCCACTGTTGCCTAAAAGATCCCCCTATATTGTTTTGGAGAGTGGATACTCGATTAATCATCCCAAGAACATGGGAGGTCATTATTGATCATAATTCCCATGCAATCATGAAATTTCTAATCGGTCATTCTATTATAGAGGCCTTTCTATCAGTGATCCTCTATCTTTTAAATTTATTGGTGTAGATATCAAGTTCAATGGAGACAAACATCAATCCTTGATCCTCAATAATTCTAATGCTTTTCCTATGAAATTATTGAGGACCTAATCCATTATTTCTACCACCCTATTGTTGGACAGTTGGTTGTCATTGATGTCAACCCTTGGAGTGTTTGAGATACCCCGAAGTTGTGATCAAGATTGATGGTGAGTTAGTTGTCATTGATGTCAACAAGAGTGGTTGATGTCAACAGATGTGATGGGTAGTCCTTGTCATGCATTTTATGGTGATAGGTGGTATGCCACATGGTTCCTCACGATTGAGGAGATAAGATCTTGAGAAGTTAGAAGCCCCAAAGAATGGTTAAGAAGCCCCTAGTTGGTTACAAGTATTTAACGAAAGGGTAAAGTGGTTGTAACAAGAAATTCAGGAAGCCCCCAATGTTAAGGAAATAGGTTACCCAACAAAAGTAAAAATACACCTCAAGGAGTCTCTCTTAAGTACACGCACACATTCATTAAATATCTATATTATGAGAATATTTTGGTCTACTTGTGAATCTGAGGTCGATTCTAAGGTAGCAGAGAAAGTGAGAAGGAAGAGTGAAAGTTTCATAGTTGCACAGAGATAGGGATTTTTTGTAACCCTAATTTAGCAAGCCCTCGTAGGTCAACTTGAGGGTGTCACGTGAGGCACCCCCATGGGTTGCATAATACTCGTCAAGCGAGGCCTCGCATGATAGGGAGTCTTGGTCCTATGAGGCTAAGAAAAATTTGGTACAGATATTGGTACCAGGATGCTAAAGATTGTGCAAGTGTTGCAGGTCAGTATTAGAGAGTTTCAGCTCAGCTACAGGATCAAAGGTAATTGTTAAGGGTCATTGCTTATGCTTGGTTATGGTATGGTACATGTTTAAGGCATGGTGGTGATGGTATGTGATATGGTACACCTTGTTTATAATGTGATACACTTTTATAAGTGCACTATTGGCTATCTTGATATTTGGTTTGGTATATGTCATGGTTATGGTTTATTATTAGAGACGTATCCTTATGATGTTGGTACATGGTTGAGATACACACTTGGTATACGGTAGCATATGTATGAGATACATCTCTTGATGATATTGGTACTTGGTTGGATGATTGGAATGTTGTTTGAGGTATATGGTTGATGATATGATGCATGGTTAGAGACATAAGTTTGTGATGTTGGTGCATGCTTAAGTACCTTGTTGAGGCACTTCATTGTTATGGTACATGGTGTATGGTACATGGTTGAGGCACATATCATGGTATATGATTTATGTTACATGGTTGATGGACTTGGTATAGTACATGGTTGATGGACTTGTTATGGTGCATGGTTGATGGTATGGTATAGGTTTGATACATGATATGGTGCATTGTTGATGCAAGGTTTGGTACAGGTTTTGGTGCATTATTGATGCACGATTTGGTACAAGTTTTGGTGCATGGTTGATGCACGGTTTGGTACAAGTGTTGATGCATGGTTGGTACAATTTTATGTACATGGTATGGTACAGATTGATGTACATGGTGTGGCATAGGTTGATGTACATGGTTGATGGTTGATGTACATGGTTGATGAGTGATGTACGTGGTTGATGGGTGATGTACATGGTTGATGTACATGGTTTGGTGATGGTTGTTGTATCCATGTGAGTGGATCTGGTTGATGATGGTATATCAGTGACAGTGATAGTGATAGTGACAGTGACAGTGACAGGTTGGTTGATGTGATAGTGAGAATGTAAGGGTGGTTGATGTGACATTGGTAGTCACGGGTTGATATGATAGGTTGGCAGGTTATAGGTTGATGTGGCAGTGATAGTGGTAGTGACAATGACAGTGTTAGTGATTTTGGTAGTGATAGTTGGTCTACATTTATATTTAAGGGTGAAAGAATGGGGCAAGTAAAGGGGGTTGTAGCCTCCTTCTGGTTGGTGTCGAAGAACACAGGGAGTTGGAGCTTCCTTCAGGTTGGAGCCTAAGAATCAAGGGGTTGTAGCCTCCTTCTGGTTGGATCCATATAATTCAGGGAGTTGTAGCTTCCTTCATGTTGGAGCATGTAAATAGGGGGTCATAGCCTCCTTCCAGTTATAGATGGAGAATTGGGAAGTTGGTGCTTCGAATGAATGTATTCTTGACAATATATAAGAAAGAATTATCTGGTTTTATCCCATTTTGGTTTCCACGTAAATTATGGTGTATCGTGTATTTGATGTGATGTTTCTTATGTTTATATGCTCATGATGCAATCATAGATGATACATTGATGATATATTGTTGATTAAGTTGAATTTTATATAATGTGGTTAAAAGTGGTAAAATTGTTCATATTGATTCACCCCCCTCCCCCCTCCCCGCCCCCCTTCAGTATCCCAACACCTATCCCTATGCTCCACATTCCCTCATGTCTCATCTATATATTTTTCACATGCTTTTAAAGGTCATCAAACTCTAGGTAACATTTCAAGTGATCTCTAATTTTCGTAACATCATCAACCATTTAACCCCACACCATGTTATTGATGTTTTTCATTGTAACTAACATCGTATCTTCTTCCAAGGTCTCATCCTACCTTATTCTCCAAGTATATCTTTCTTATATTTATGGTGTTGGGTGTTTATTCTCCTTGTGTCATTTCCTTTGGGCCTCTTCTAGATTTTTATCGTGCTTATTTAAATCATATTTCCTTTTCTCGACTAGGATTTGGGCACTCGTGGTTTAGAGCGAGTTGCATCTGTTCTTTATTTCCACTCTTCAAATTATTTACAAAGATGTTCAATCTTCTATTGTATCACTATAACATTGTCTTATTTTGTCCCTTAATTCAAATAACTAGAAGCAGTGGCTTGGCTCAACTTCTCATGCATGATTTCAAATTGTAAACTCTTGATTTACTCATTTTCCTCATCTAGCTATTAGAAAATATATGTTGCATTAATTTTCTCAACTTCCAATTCTAATATCATTTCCTCCATGGTTGGTCTCTTTGCAATGAGGATAGCATTCTCAATTCTAAGGAAATTTACTTCATCAGTCAATTGTTGGTTTTCCTCAACCATCTACAAGGTTAAAGGAATGTTGGGACTACTTGATTATCCTCTAGAGCCTTGATCCTTGCATCCTTATCCTTAAGGAGGGATATAGATTTAGTATATTCTTGTGAATCCCTCCCTAAAGAGGTAATTATTTTTTGTTGTCATTCTTTCCGCATTTCCAAGGCCTTTACTTTAGCATTCAACAAATGATTTTGTATAAGTGCAATGTCATAATTATTATTGAAAGCTTCACTGGAATGGGAAGCCCTCACATATTTTCTACATTCCACATTATTACAGATTAATTTCCATTTGAATATATGTCCTCAAGAGGAAAATCAACTATTTAAAATGTGACTTGAGAAACTCCCTAGTCTTGGTCCTCCATCTCTAAATATGATTTTTTGGTCAAGGGCTCTAGGGTGGTTATGGTATATTATCTAGTCTCATCATTGTAAATTGGAACAAGCCATGTTGTTCCATAGAATCACATGATCCTAAAGAAGCTAAAGCATAATTTTTGGACTTCCTTCTTTCCTTTTCTTCCCTTACCATATTAAGGGGGTCACAATGCTCCAAAGGTCGAATAATTTCAAACCATGTTTCCTAATGGATAGTTTTTTGGGAGGTATTGACACTAATTGTACTAGTCAACCCAACTGATATATCTAGGGAAATAATGTGAGAGAACTTAGAAGGAGTAGGGGAGATCGAGACAGGAGGGGAATATCCCTCAACCTACTGGGGTACACTAGATTTAGATGTGGCCTTACTAAATGTCCCCTTGAATTTCTCCTCTTGACTTCTATATTCTATATTTATTATTTTCAACATTCTCCTTATCTTGCTCATACTCTCTCTTCCATTTCTTCTCTTGAGTATCTTATTCTACAACTTCCCTTTCTATTGGTTTCTTTTTTCCTCTACTTTCTAATGAGCTTCTTTAACTCTTTTCTCCTCTATTTCATTCTTCTCTTCCTCTACCTTTTGAGCATATTCTTCTACAACTATATAAGCTTCCTCTACTTTATAAGTAGGTTATTTTGTAGACCTATTCTCTTCCTCTACTTTTTGAGCATATTCCTTTGTAGCCTCTTCTCTTCATCTACTTTTTGAGCAAATTTGTTCTCCTCCTTTTCTTCAACTTTCTATTTTTCATTTTATGCTTGTGCCACATCCTATTGGCCCTTTTATAGTGTTTTTTTGTGTTGGGAATAGGCAGGTGGGTTGGGTTCCTTTGGACAGTTCCTTCATCATATTCTCATATTCAGTTGTTTGGTCTACACAGGAAACAAAAGTAGACTGCAAATATTCTTTCTTAGTATAAGGAGCATCATAGTCAACTCCTAATCTTAAACATTGGGGTCTTTCTTCCAAATTTATGGTCTTGGTTATACCTTGCTCATTTTTTCCCAATCCTCTGATGCCCTTGAAACCCATAGATTACATGATGTATATGGACTTTTCATAGTTTGGGGCTCCTACCAGAATAGGTATAATGGTTTATCTAGGGTGAAATGTTTCTCCTTTCGTTTCCTTTTCTAGATACCAGTAAGAGGAAATTGTTTCTCCCTATTGTTCTTCTTCTTCATCATCAACACCTTCATATCCCTCAACCCATGGGGTGTTACCATACGATTTAAAGAATTTATAATCCCCAATTATCTATCCATAAAGGAATTTTTAATCCTCTTACCTTCTCACCTTAGTTAATGCAGTGAATTTCATCTCAACTTTAGATACCACGGGATCTTTAGGATTGCAAAAGTTGTAATATTCTAGTATCTCTAGCCTGCAAGTTATGGGAAAAAAATATTTCAGCAATGAATTTGACAAGATCTGCATCTTCCTCCAAACTAGTCTTTACATCTGACCAAAAATTATTGTTAGTCATTCTCTCATCCAAGGGCCAAGTTACATGATAATTTGGCATGGGATTTTTCTTTCCCTTCTCTATTGTCATGGAAAAATGTGGCTCATACCTATAGGTATTATCCAAAAGGAATCTCAATTCCTCCAAGACCTAGATAGCTTCTTTGGAATCCTTCCTATCTGAGACAACATATCCCCTTGTGACAATGGATAAACTATGAGACTCATATTCTTGGAAATTGAGAAGTGGATTTCATCAATCTCAACTAGTTATCTAACATATTCTAGTACAAAAAATATTGAGGTAAGGAGATTAGGGATCCTATAGGGGGATACCTCCACTCCATACATAATTATTATTGTGAAATCATCTCCTAATAACTAGTTTCCTTTCTTAGGACCATCACCCAACTGTAAGTGTGGCATGGTATTATTAGGAATCATCTAAGACTCTCTACCTATGTGGCTGAGAATGATATAAACATGAACTCATTAATTGTATTTGAAAAGGGAATGTTATATCTCAGCCTTTTTAACCCATGGAAAATACTCAAAAATACTAGTGGGTTATCCATTTTTGAATTGTTTTATTATCGAGTGAGACAAGTTATGGCTCTGATAGAAAATAATCTTGTAAACTAGGTAGGATGGGTAGAAAAATACTCTATCAGTCTGGAAATCAATTAGTTATTGTTTAATATTAATGGAAAAAGATTTTACATATATGAATGAGGGAATAGGTCATCCTTGGAATAGGTTGAGGATGGAAACCATACTTTAATTCACTATAGAGTCATCATACATCTCCAATACTAGGGTAAACATAAATATGACCTACTGGGCCTACTTAGGGAAGTTTTTTGTTTTAAATGGGGGAGGTGGGATCTTATAAACACCTTGGTTGTATGAGAATATATGAAATATGTCTACCATTTTCTCACTTGGCATGCCCATGTACCATTTTCTATTTTCCTCATGCAAAGATAATTTTTCCCACTGGAATTCCTAGCATGGTAGGAATGGATTGTAAATAAATCCAAAAACATTGTGTCTAGTTATCTATATATATGACCAATGAGGTTGAGGGGTTGTAATTTTTAGCGCAGAGTTCCATGAATTTGGAAAATGGGTAAGTGTCAAGAACTATGTGTTATTCTAGATTAGAAGTCATGAAGGGGATTCCTTTCACTCCTTGTATGAAGTGGCCATAGGCAACCCCAATTAGCCAACGAGGGGTGGAGGACTTGAGAGTTGGTGAGGAAACTCTCGAAATTTTTTCCAAGAAAAAAGGGGGATTTTAAGAAGATACATCACTCATGTTTGAGCAATGGCTTGGGGATAAGGAAGAGGACACTCCAAAGGTTTCCTTTGAAGCTCTAGGCATGGTTAATTTTAAAATCGACTTGTAGAAAAAAATATATATATGGTCAGAGTCTCTGCAATACCTCCTACTCAATGAAATATAAAATATTGTAGATAAATAACAAGGTAATGGGATCTAAAATATTTCCTTACCAACTAAGTTTCAAAGTTTGCAAATAATTTAACAAGGTGATGGGTTTTGAGATTGACTCACTCGGTAAGTGAAACCGCTTGATTTTCCCCCATAGGCGATGGGTCAAAGATGGCATATTTTGGAGGTTCTTTGACAATGGAGGTGGGTGGTATTAGGCTCATTAATTTCACTTGGGCTTCACTTTGATATACTTGCATGGAAAAAATTAAGGGGGGCCCAAGATTCCTTAGGATTTTAATTTATTGAACACCACTATGTGCAAGTTTAAATTTTCATTTCCATCCTGTTATCACGCAGTTTGTAGCTAGGAGAAAAGGCTATAAGATAGAAGGCCAAACTAGCATAACAGGAACCAATCCCACCCAATGTCACCACAATGGGATGGTTCTTTCTCTTTAGGGAGGTTAGGCCCAGGGGATAAGTCCCCACTGACCTGGGGTTTTGAAGAGGAAAGAGGCTAATTAGACAAAGATAACATTTTCCCCCTCATAAGTCACCACCCAAACAAATAGTCCGACCAAAGGACAATTTAAAGTAAACCCCCAATGAAGTGTACCTACCTGGAACAAAGCAACACTAAATTGGTATATGCAATCTATTTCAATGGTTTAGTACTTCATAAGACCATCTGATAAATATTCATAAGCAATTATGGCAATAAATGTTGACGAAGTCAATGTTTATCAATATATCTATGAAAGTAATGTCACTTCACCAATAAATATTAGGACAATATGGAATTCAATGTAACCAATCAACACATCATCTAATAAATGCCTTAGATCACCATTCAATTGCTCAAAAAACAAAACATTGTTGCATCAATGATATAATAGCCAAGGATGACGTCATCACTTAGGGTTAGTAAGTTAGTCTGGGCTAGGGTTAGTTAAATTAGGGTTTTAATTCAAGGTTTTGAGAGTGTTGTGATCAAATTCAATTCAACGCAAGAGGACTTTAGATCAGTGCCTTTAGGGTAAAATGGAGTCATTTTAATGGAGGATGCAAGGGTTGAAGGAGGACGGATAAGGACTAGAGGGAAGAGTTCTGAAGTGTTGCTATGGCAGGGCATCAGAAAAAAAACCATAGGGGAGAGAGGCTCACTCCGGTGTTTCTATGGCAAGGCCTCGTTCTCTCTCCTCCTTCCTTAGATGGCAAACGGCTAGCTCAATGAAGCACAAAATCAAGAAAATAAAGTCTAATGAGGGAGAGTGTTGCTACAGCAAGGCTCTTTCATCAAACCCTAGGTGAAAAATGGACCCAAGTGTAGATGACCTAGGCCTGGGACGTCTTCTCCTTCTTGAATTTTAAATGGTACAACTAGCAAAAAGGGAGGAAGAAAAAGGAGTGTAGCTACGGCTAGGCTTTCTTTTTATTCTTCAATGGTTGAAAAATTCTCTATCAGGGGACACGAGACAAGGACCTACTTGTGTGCTTTTCACCTAGATTTTTTATTCAGAAAAATCATAAATACATGCAAGAAATTAAACTACAACCATTCATTAAGAAGTTTTGCAGAAAAATACTTACAATTCACCAAGAAATAACCATGCAAACCCTAGTTGTAACACCTTCCTTCAAGAGAAACACCATAAAATGCCAAAAATTTCTTCCTTCAACAAGTGTTCCTCACTAAATCATCCAAATACCCAAGAGAGGGCGCAAATTTCAGACCTCCTTATGGAGTGAATGAGTGATAAACAAATGAAGGAGAAAATCCTCCATTTATACATATCATGAACTAATTTTACTTTTTAAAGTCATGTAAAAGGGAGACAAGGCCAAAATACAAAAATCATATTATTTTACATTAAATTTTCAAATTAAATCCTAAATCAAACTGAAACGACAGTAAAAGCCCCTTCAAGGGAGACGTTAGCCCCTTTTTGGGCAGATGGGGCATCTTTGAGAAAAACGTTATCCCTCCCTGGGATTCTCCAACTTGACACATGTACCACTGTTTCCTAATCTGCCTCCCAAAATTTCCATGATGCCTATTGGCGTCATGGTCTTTTGGGTATGTGTTATATTCTTTGCATCTGTGTGTGTGTGGGCGCGTCAGATACGACAACTACGTTTGACGATCCCTTCATCTAGAGCTCTGTCATGTGCACTGGGCGATTTCCTAGGGGGGTCCTAGGGGGGGAAGGTATGCCCCCCTTGGTTACGCATAGCGTTCGGCAACGGGCAGTAGGCTAGGGCAGTGCCCCGAAATGTTTTTTTTGGGGGGCACTTTTTGCTATTTTTAGCGGATTTTGCTATTTTTAGCGGATTTGTAAATTAATCCCAGATTAAGGGATTAGGGTTTTGGTATCTACGGAATACCTAAAAACATTGTATATATTGTATGGCGAATGGTGAAATTCGATATAATGAAAATAAGAAAGATTTTCCCGGTTGAGGGTTTCCGGTATAAAATCTTTGTGTACTCTATGTATGAGCCATTGATTAATTTTTGTATTGCTTAAGAATCTATATGCATTGCTTTACTTCACAGGTTTAAAACTTACATGTGGTATCAGAGCTCGTTTTTGGCTT
>SNQJ01S0043268.1:0-27355 GCA_010110895.2 Picea sitchensis
AAATGGCATGACATGTACTATCCATATAGAATAGTATTATCTGAAAATATATCATAACTCATATCGTTACCCATCAAACAAACTTGGGTCCATTACCCAAACCTGGGGTCTCCAACTTCTCATGGCCATAACTCTCTAACCGTAAGGAATTATGTGACGTTCCACATACCATCGGAAATGACATGACAAGCACTATCCATATAGGATATTTCCCATATCAAATTCACTTTCCTTCATCTCATTATTCCACAATTAATCATGGGTTCTCTTACTCCACAAAGCGTCTTCCCATGAGCGCTTTCACCATAAGGGGACCACTTTGGAGTTCATCCATATTTACTTCTTATCAACCATGGAAAAATGATAATGAGTCATATTTACATCAAAAAATATTGGGTCCATTACCCAAACCTTTGTGTTATGGGGCTTTCTTCAAGGGTTGACATCAATGACAACCAACCTTAATCAACAGAAAGTGAACATCTTTTGTAAGCAATCCAAACATTGGTGCGACAATCTTTGTAAAATTTTCAATGAATCATCGGTAGTATCCGATGTGTCCAAGAAAGATTCTCACCTCTTTTTGAGTCTTTGGAAGTGGGAGTTTGACAATTACCTCAATCTTAGCAGGATCCACTTTAATCCCTTCAGATGAAAAACAATGCCCTAAGATTACTCCTTCAGTCAATAACATTTTACACTTCTCATGACTTAAGGATAAATTCATATCTTGACATCTAATGAGAACTTTCCTCAGATTGTCTAGGGCTTCTTGAAAAGTATTACCATATAATGTAAAATCATCTATATACACTTCCACACAGTCATGAATGAGATCAACAAATATCCTTAATACTGCTCGTCAGAATGTGGCAGGAGCTTTACACATACCAAATGGTAGGACCCTATAGGCATAAGTGCCCCAAGGTCAAGTGAAAGTAGTATTTCCCTAATCCTCGGGTGCTATCGGAATTTGATTGTATCCTCTATATCCATCAAGGAAGGAAGAGTATCGTTTTCCTAACAAGGTATCCAAGGCTTGGTCAATGAAGGGAAGAAGAAAATAATCCTTAATAGTGTCCTTATTAAGTTCCTAGAAGTCAACACAAATTCTCCATTTTCTAGTTACTTTATTTGGAACCACTACAAGCGGGGTTACCCATTTGCTATGATAAATTGGATAAATAAAACTGACAATCAATAGTTTTTGTATTTCTTCCTTTATTATATCTTTTAGTGTCGGATTCATCCTTCTCTGAGGTTTCCTAACAGGTGTTACTTATGCCTAGGTATATATATATATGATGAATGCATGTGTCGGGGTGTATACCCCTCAAATCGATATATTCCCGGGAGAATTCTCATGATTGGTCTTTAAGGACGTTCACTAATTGTTCTTGTTGATCTTCATCTAGTCCGGAATTGATATGTAGGAATTTTCTAAGACTAATCTCATAAGGCATGGTATAAGATAAGGAAGATTCATCTATCTCAAATATAAAAGATGTTGAAGATAGAGTTGATGTGTCCAATTGTTCTTGAAATTATTCACCAAACATATACTCAAATTGGGGAAAAGATTGAGGAAAATCAACACATGTTATTGCATAAATGAATAGATTTAGCACATTCTTTGTTTTTTGCTTCTGAAGTGCCCAGGAGTGATCACTAAGAAGCACAGGTTCTTCCCAGTTTTCATTCTCATATGGACACTCAAGCCACCATAGATTCTCTATAACAGGTTGAGTTGGTGGGTATATGGTAAGTTTATTCATAGAAAGTCCATTAGAGATAGTCATTTCACCATCTCTACAACCAATAAATGCATTGGCTATGGCCAACCAAGGTCTTCCCAAGATAAAGGGATGCCCTTTAGCAGGATCCTTTGAATGAATGATAAGGAAGTCTACCGAATATTCCCATAATGCTAATGTGACTATGATATCATCCAAGATCCATTCAGGTATAACTTTTGTCTTCTCTGCTAATTCCAAAATAGTTGGGGTAGGTCTAAGGAAGTGCTCCAACTGTAATTATTCTAAGGTAGTGACAGTCATAAGATTAATGGATGCCCCTATGTCTATGAGAGTATTTCCTATGGGAATCTTATTAATGGTTATCGTTACCATGAGATTCCCTGGGTTTGCATACTTTGTGACCCTAGAATGCTCTCATATATATTCAAACAACTCTCCTATCAGATGTACTATTGGAGGATCTTTATATTTAGTACCTGGATTTTTGATACACAATTCCTTGATTGCTTTACTGTAAATTGGAATGTTCTTTATGTCTTGTAATAGGGGAATTTTGACACAAATATTCTTTAATTAATTTATAATGTCAAATTAAAGTCGAATCATTGGTTTTTCGATTGTTAATCTCTTTGGATAGGGAGGGGCTTTTGTAGTTTGCAAAGATTCACTTTGGGGAAGCTTTTTTTTATTGATCTTTGGGAATAATAAAATCTTCCCACTTAGTTTCATCCCTGGGCAGGTTGGGAGTTTCATCTTCTTCTTCCTCCCGGATGACTACTAAATGCTTCTGTCTATCCAAAAATTTCCCTGGCCTTAGTTGAATCTCATGTAATGGAACAAAAGAAATAACATATTTCGGGAATGTTTGCAACTCAACATTATGAAGAGGTTCAGTTGGTTTATTATTCGAGTTAGGTACCAAATACTCATAATACTCCTTTCTTCTTAGCAACCTTTTAGTCAATAATTATTTCCATCTCCAACTTCTTTGTTGTAGGTAGTTGCTTCATCCACTGAATAATATCACTATCATCTCCATCTTCTGCTCCAGATTCTTTGTAAGGATACAGATCTGCAACATTGAATATTGGAGATATTCCAATATCTGGTGGTAACTCTATTTCATAAGCATTACTTGAAAACTCCCTCAAGATCTTACAGGGTCCTATTTTTTTTAACTTAAACTTATTATATTCTCCCCTTGGGAATCTCTCCTTCCTTAGGTGTGCCAATATTTGGTCTCCAATCTCAAAATTAACTTCCCTTATTTTCTGGTCTACCTTATGCTTGTAGCTTTGACTGTTGCCTTGTAGTTGTCCCTTGACTTGTTCATGCAATCTTTGCATGTCTTCTGCAAAATCTTCAACATTTGCACTTCTTACTTTTGCCTTGTCCAAATATCTAAGCTCATAAATACCTCTTGGATGCATTCTATACATTGTTTGAAATGGACTCCTACTTGTACTCCTATTGGGTGAGTCATTATAAGCAAACTCAGCTTGTAGAAAAACTTGATTGCATTGGTTTTTATGCTCACTAACTAAAATTCTCAACAAATTACCCAAACTTCTATTCACTACTTCAGTTTGTCCATCAATCCGAGGGTGATATGCTGAACTGAATAGTAAATTTGTGCCAAGCTTCCTCCACAAGGTTCTCCAAAAATGTCCAGTGAATTTATTGTCTCTACTTGAAACTATACTTCTGGGMAATCCATGCAACCTCACAATCTCTTTAAAGAACAAATCCGCTACGTGTGTTTCATCACTAGTTTTAAAACGGGGTATAAAGTGTGCCATCTTAGAAAATCTATCAACAACTACAAATATTGAATCACTTCCTCCTTTGTTCTAGGCAAGCCTAAAACAAAGTCCATGCTTATGGCATCCTAGTGTTTTTCTGGTATAGGTAATGGGTGATACAATCTTGCATTATGTTGCTCCTCTTTAGCATAGTGAAAAATTATGTATCTGTTGACAAACCTTTGTACATCAAACCTCATACCTGGCCAAAAATAAGAAGAATTCAATTGAGCAAACGTCTTGTCATGACCAAAATGACCAGTTAATCCTCCACTGTGTTTTTCCTTCAGTAGGTTGTCCCTTATTGAACACCTAGGAATACATCGCTCACTTCCTTTGAACAACAATCCCTCTTGTATCCCGTATTCTAACCAAGGACTCCTATCTCCCATCATTGGATCTTCACATGCCTTGTAAGCTGCTTTAAAGTCTGGATATCTCTGTACATTTTTTTGAGATGTTCAAATCCCAATGTGCTTACTTGAAGTTCCTGCAAAATTAAACACCTCCTACTCAAAGCATCTACAACCTTGTTAGCATGTCCACTAATGTGTTTAATAAAAAAACTGAACTTTTGCATGAATTCTACCCATTTGGCATGCTTTTGATTCAATTTCGTGTGCTTGGTTATGAACTGCAAAGCATGGTTATCAGTATAGAAGATGAATTACCTAGGCATAAGGTAATGCCTCCATTTATTCAAAGCCTATATCACTGCATAAAATTCTTTCTCATAATTTTAATATGTCTTCTTGGCATCATTCAACTTCTCACTGAAATAAGCAACACGTTTATCTTATTGGTCTAGGACAACACCAATTGCTACCCCACTTGCATCACATCTAACTTAAAAAGGTCTTTTAAAATATGGTAAAACTAGAATAGGTTGCTCTGTAATCTTCTCCTTTAACAATCTAAATCCTTTTTCAGCTTCTTTTGTCCAATTAAAATATTGATGCTCCTTCCTTATAGTATCCACTATAGGACCACAAATACTACTGAAATTTCTGATAAATTTCCTATAGAAGCTTGACAACCCATGAAATCTTCTTACCTCATAAACATATTTTGGAGAAGGCCATTCCTTTATATCTCTTACCTTCTTTGGATCCATCTTCAATCCTTCTTGAGAAATCCCCATTCCCAAGTACATCAGTTTTGTCTTCATAAAGGAACACTTCTTTAGGTTTACAAAAAGTTTCTCCTGTTGCAACCTTTTCAACATCAATTTCAAACACCTCAAATTCTCTTATTTAGTCCTATTGTAAACAAGGATACCATCCAAATAAACAATCACAAACTTACCAATGAAGTCTTTGAGTACCTCATTCATTAATCTCATGAATGTGCCTGGAGAATTTGTCAAGCCAAAAGGCATGACAAGCCATTCATACAGTCCCTCATTTGTCTTGAAGGTTGTCTTCCACTCATCTCCTACTCTCATCCTTATCTGGTGATAACCAATCTTCAAATCTATATTGGAAAAATAGTTTTATCCACTTTAACAATCCATCAAATCATCCATTCTAGGTAAGGTAAATCTATACCTGATTGGTTTCTTGTTGATTGCTCTAGAGTCTGTACATATCCTCCAACCACCATCCTTATTTGGGCTCAGCCCCATGGACATTGCACAAGGAATCAGGCTCTCCCTGATCAACCCTTTGTCTAACATCTATGGAACTTGTATTCTGATTTGTCCATTTTCTTTTGTTGTCAACCTGTATGCATCTTTATTTGGCAAACTAGCTACTGGACTCATATCAATATGATGACTAATACTTATGATAAGAGGTAGAGTATTTGGTAATTCATCAACTAATATGTCAGCAAACTCATCTAACAACTTGTGTACTTCAACAGGTAGATCATTTATAGTAGTGCTAGTGAGAATTACTTTTGGGCTACCAACAACAACAAATTGTACCTCTTCTTCCTTTTTGACTTTTTGCAAGAGTTATCTTCCACTCATGAGCACTTGGACCAGCTTCCACCTTAGTTCCTTCATCTTTCAGTGGTAGTAGTACATGTTTATGTCCATTCGTTTCAAGGGTGTATGTGTTCTTTCTCCCATCATGTATTGCTTTCAAGTCATACCACCAAGGTCTTCCCAACAAGACATGACAAACATCCATGGGCATAAAATCACACAAAATTCCATCCTTATAACTACCAATTTGAAATTCTACATTGCATTTTTCACTTACCAAACTTTGATGGCCCTTTTGCAACCAAGACACCCTATATGTAGTAGGATGTGGCACATTTTGTAGTATTAATTTCTCCACCATTTATGTAGAGACCAAATTATCAATACCGCCACTATCAATGACTATATTGCATACCTTTCCCTTTGATTTGCGCATGGTCCTGAACAAATTCTTTCTCTATGCAGTTGCATGAGTTTCCTTCTCTACTTTAATCATAACTCCCTTCAGCATAAGTGACTCTCCAACTTCAGAAGTCTCTTATTTTACTTATGTTTCTACTGCCTTCTCTTGAGCTTCTGCAATGTGAGTTCCCCTTGAATTTGTTGCTTAATTTTCAGGACAATCCCAAGACATATGCCTCGTATTTCCACATATATAACACCTGGTCTCTCTTTCTCTACCTATGTTTCTTGAGAAGTATATTCCTCCTCTGGGTGATGGACTACTAGAGTTGCATGCTTCCTCTTTCATATTTGGAAATCTTCCCCTGGATAATTTGTTTCCTATATTTGAGCTTCTTCCTATGTTTCTTTGACTTTGCTTTCCGGTTGATTTCTCCTTTGCGTTCAAAGCTACTTGCTAATCATCCTCCATTGTCCTCATGGTTAGGAGACTAATTTCATCTTGGGTTTCATACCTTATCCCATTTATATACCTAGCAACTTTCTTTACATCATCTTCTACATGACCTGCTCTAATGTTCATTCTATAGAACCCCTTAATGTATGCCTTCACTGACATACCCTTTTGTCTCAAATTCTACAATTTTCTAAACAGGTTCAACTGATAGTCCTTTGGCATAAACTTGGCCTTGAATTTGGCTACCATTTTATCCCAACTCTTAGTTTTGGTTTTGCCTTTTCTTCTCTTATCATCCTGTAACTCATTCCACCATAAGGATGCATGTCCTTTCAACCTAGTTCTAGCATGCTTGACTTTCTTCTCTTCATCTACATTCTCATAATCAAAATACTTGTCCATTGCATTGAGCCAATCAAGCAATTCTTCAACATTTAAGTTCCCTTCATACATTGGAACTTCCATTTTAGTTATGGATCCTACCTTTCTAATCAGTTTCAACAATTCTTGATCCAGATTATTTTGAGAATGACGTGAAGAAAAAAATATAACCAATATATAACAAGGAAATACACAGAGCTAGTGCAGAGAACAAAGAAATATAGTGAAAACCAACTTTTATTAATGAACAAGACAGAAAAACATTGTATAAGAACACAAACTAGCATAATGGGACAACCTATCTCTGAAAAGAAAGAGATGTTGGCTACGCTTCATTCACAACAAGCTTTACATCACAATGCATTGCATGCTTAAAGGGCCTCCTTCACCTCAATTATATATTAGAGGGTGAGAGGAGAACAATTCCTTTGATGCATGTGAGATAAATTGAACTAAGTTTATAAAATGCCATAGGCATGTAAAACACTAGGACTTCCCGGGAGGCCACCCATCCCAATACTACTCTAGCCTGAGCACGCTTAACTGTAGAGTTCTAATGGGATTTGGTCCATTAGCGCTATGTTATAGGCATGTACATAAGACCACTAGGAAATCATTACATGATGTATGTAATTAACAGATGAAGATGACATTACATTCCATTATTATAGATATCCAATACAATTCCAAGAGATAACTCAAACTAAAACAGAAGTTTCTCTCCCAAAGATGCGCCACTCTCTCTCCTTCTTCTGCAATTCCAAAACTTGTCTCTCAAAATGAGCAAGTGAGTTGTGTCTAAGTAAGGCGCTAGCCTCCTTATTTATATTAGACTAGCACGTGTGAAGTGTCTCTTCACTGGCAGGGCCGACTTCTCCAACTGGGTGGTTATAACCACCTTTATTATAATCCAGTGCCCCTTTAATATTTTATGGGGTCGACTTCTCATTCTGCCTATTACAATTATCTTTTGACCAATCCACAAAAGGGGATTTAGTCCTTTATAATAACAGACATGATCAATCCGCAATGGGGATTGATCCAATGAATAATATATCAAATAATAATAAGAATACACTTTGCAGTTACATTATTTTAACAGAATTCTTCCATCTGCTTAGATTCAACAATAGGGAGGTAGACCATTATACTAACCAAACAATAAGGAAAAAATTTGGTATCCCACATTCCACCCCATCTCTTGAAATCAAAGTTTCTCAGATAAGAAGGGCCTCGCCATATTTACTTAGTCTATGTTGTGTTTCTACACTTTTATCTTAGGGGTCTTCATTGGAATTTACACACTCCAACACTATGGGAAATATTTAGAGCCAAAATTTCCACTCCTACAACCAATACTCATTTTTGTAAAGTGAGCATTATATAAGATCGTTTTTATAATTTTGTACATCTTGTACTATTTTGGTATGTTCACAACTTGTTTTAGTTAATGAAATCTTCCCCTTTAATGTTAAAAAAATAAAGTAAAGGGAAAAACAAATAAAAGAACTTTTAATTTAAAATGCAATACTCAGTAAACTTTTGCAATTCTTTGGTATGTTCACAACTTGTTTTAGTTAATGAAATCTTCCCCTTTAATGTTAAAAAAATAAAGTAAAGGGAAAAACAAATAAAAGAACTTTTAATTTAAAATGTAATACTTAGTAAACTTTTTGCAATTCAAAATAAAATGGATAAGAATATATATATTTCCATTGTTGTTTCCAATATAATTATATTTTTCACTTTTTAATTAATTATAATAATACTTAAATGTGTAATTATAAATATATTTATAAACTAAAATATTTAATTATAAATATATTTATAAACTAAAATATTGACATCTTTGACAATGTGAATATTTTTTTCACTTTTTAATTAATTATAATAATACTTAAATATTAATTATAAATATATTTATAAACTAAAATATTGACATCTTTGAGAATTAATTATAATAATACTTAAATATTAATTATAAATATATTTATAAACTAAAATATTGACATCTTTGACAATGTGAATATTTTTTTCACTTTTTAATTAATTATAATAATACTTAAATATTAATTATAAATATATTTATAAACTAAAATATTGACATCTTTGAGAATGTGGACAGGTTCAAAATTACTTTAGAAAATATAGAAATTTTCATTTACTTACAAAATATAACTTATTTTTACTATAACAGGTTTTGCGCTATGTTTATAGGAAATGTTATTTTATAAATATAACAGACATCTTAATAAATATGCATAAATATAATGATATATACAAATTTAGGGAAAATTTGATGTGGTTGCATATGCAAATTTAAAGTAAATTTGTATGTAATTATTTTCACATAAAAATATTTTCAAAACTTAATTTTAAAAAACAATGTATAAATCTTGGTTGGGATGACATTCAGTGCATAGTGCACATGACACACCACTTAGACTTTACTACAGTTGTCACCTGTCACATTGATCCCCAAACCAGAGCTGAAGGTGGAAGTATCTAGAGGAAGCAACATCAAATTATGCAAGGCATTAAGTACTTCACTCGATCTCAAACCATGAGAATGTTGCAGGTCTTCATAATGAAGGTAAGAGTTCATAAATTCTAGTACCAGCCATTTAATGGGCCATTAACGACCATGACATAGGAAATGAGCAGTAACTTAAGGGAGTTCAGTGCTCAGAGATAATGCCACTCAGTTCTTGATTTTACCTGGTGCATTATTGCAGAAGAAAAAAATTGTGGGTCGGGATTTTTCTTATTAGAGCGTCCATTACTTTTGTGCTCACTATGTTGAGGCAGTGAGGATGCCCAAAGCGAGGGAGAGGCACACACATTATAGCCAGTCGGCCTATTTCAGAGGTCACAAGAAGTGACTGTCTGAGAATTCATGGAAAGTGCCCCAAGTCTTCCTCACACAATCCAGAAAAGGCTAACCAACAGGATAGAGGACAAACCTCGTCTAGTTGGGGGTGTAAAATTGAGTGGTTTGACCAACAAGGGCACTCTCTGGGCTACGCCCCAACTTCTTTCCCTGGATGGACATCTTTTGAGAGCACACCTCCAGGCACTTCTCATTGTCCTTCCAATCGCAGTAAGGATGCTCAATCCTCAAGACACCCAACAAAAACTCCACTAGAAGGGCCCTCCACAGAGAAATCAAGTGCAACCAAGGCGACGAACTCTGAGTGCATCTTTGTGGCCCTATCTACAGTTTAACAATTGATTTTTGAGCTTCAGAGCGAAATATAAGATGTTAAATTTCGCCTTGATCTTCTGGACCATCGCATGGCTATGGCAATGGACATGCACAATACTCGAGATGCCCCACCATCTCCTACAAAAGCTAGAGCGACGGTGCCAATCTTCCTTCCTCCTTCACATAAATGACGTTGACTATGAGGGACATCATGTTCATCATTTTTGCTACTGGTCTATTTCATGTATATCTAGTCCTCATAGCCATCGTATCTATTAATATTGAGGTCATATTAACAATATTGTACTTTGTTTTTATTTTGGGTCTCACATTATCAATCAGTCTCTATGTCAAATTTTGATGTATTAAAATGTTTAGTTTTGAAAACTCAACTAAAACAGAGTTGGTTTATAGTCATGACTACTCTTGCTTTAGGGTACAATTTGCACTCTTCAATTGTTTTTTCACGACAAGAATTTTATAGAAAACTTACTTATAATATATATATCACTTCTTCTCTACTTATCAAACATAAATTTATATTCTTTAAACTTGATTTTAAAATAATTTGTTATCCATTTTCAATTACTTAGCTTTTAAAACACATAAATAGTAATTATTTATTTTAAATAAATAAACAATAACATATATAATACTTGTCCTCGAGGTGTAGGACAGTCGGTGACAGAGTGTTTGTTAAGGCACTCTGTGATGTTAAAGTCACCGGTTCGAAACCTGCGGTGACAAAAAATCAAACCATGTTAAGGGTTGGTGTGGCTCAAGCCGGGTACAATCCCCGAGTGATTTTGATAGCTTAGATGCCCCTAAATCTCAATTTCTTAACCACAAGTTAGTCCCACATGTCACAAACAAATTAAAAAAAAAAAACATATATAATACTTAGCTTTTACAACACATAAATAATAATTATTTATTTTAAATAAATAAACAATAATATATATATATGAAGATATTAAATTTGATCTGAAAAAAATTGCTTATGCATTTTCAATTACTTAGCTTATACAACAGATAAATAGTTACTATGAAATATATATATAAATGATATATGAGTATATTAAATTATTTTATATTTCAATTGAGAGTTTTACTAGTTATTAAAATTATTTCATTTTGAATTACTTAGCTTACATAACATATAAATAGTAATTATTTATTTTAAATGCATAGATAGTCACATATATAATATATGAGTATATTAAATTATTTATATTTGAATTGAGGGTTTGACTAGTTACTAATTTTATTTATTTTTTTTAGTCTTTTTATATTAATATTTAAAGGTTTTAAAATAAACTTTCACAATAATTCTATTAAACTATTTCTTAACAATGTTCTATAATCAAAGATATTTTGAATCAATATACAGCCAAGCTATTATGAATCAATATGATAATTATAGAAGAAAAAAAAAGAGTATTTTATAGAACCAACACATTACAAGAGAAAATGACAAGCTATTATGAATCAATATAACAATTAAAGAAAAAAAAAATATTTTATAGAACCAACACATTACAAGAGAAAATGACAAGACAGTTGTATTCTCATGAGATAATAATGTAAGATTGAAATATTTTCTGAGTACCGTTTTGAAAATTTAAATGAAGTGAACATAAACAAATGTAATAAAGTGGGAAGAGGCCGCCACTTAGAGTAGTTTATGCATTTAAGAATTATCATTATTCTTATCATTGTGAACTTATTGTTATAAATATTAATAAAGTTGAAATGTAATAAAGTTATGCATTTAAGAATTATTATTATGATCCGATTGTTATCAATATTAATAAAGTTGTAATTACAAAATTTTAGATAAAAGAGATTTGATTTTAATCAATATTAACAAGTGTTGTATGGTAGGTAGCATAGTTTATGTTGAGTTGAATTGGGAATAAATGCACAGGGATGGGGAAAAAGTAGCGGAGGTAGATGGAAACTGCAGCAGAGACGTGGCAAGCAGCATGAAGCACAGGTGGTACCCATGCAGGAAATGACACATGGGCTCTAGAGCCCCATTTAGTTTTTGAAACTATATAATCTATCTTGCTATGTTCGAAAATTCCGTTCTTACCAGTTGTGTGACTTGCTATGTTTGAAATTTCCATTCCTACCTTGCATGTTTTATCTCTTCAATGTATTTATGAAATTCATTCATAATGATTTCCGTATACTTCCAAAGGGTTAGAGTTAAGTACAATTTTCATAGATCATCTGGCTTGTGTGTCTCTATATGTGCCAGGACAAATAAAGTTATATGCATAGCAGGAGAAAAAGATAAAACACAAAAGACATATAAAGTTACATTTAAATTAAGTAAACACATTTTTTTGGCATTCAACATAGCTGAAGATAAAAAATTATGAGCACATGAATATAAATGGAGATAAAAATAGTTTTATTTGAATTATATCAAAAAATAATATTGTATGTTACATATTCTTAGAAATTTAAATGTGTTTGTCATATAGACTGTGATTGGGGCTCCCATGGACCATAAGAGAAATATGTACAAGAAATATGACTGTGGAAAGAAGAAGTGGGAGACGGTAGAGAGCAATACCTGAAAAGAAGAAATTGGAAGGTATCAGTCTTTGGCTAGACATTTTTATTTAAAAAGGTGGAATAAATGGATTGAAAAACAAAGCAGGATGTGATCAGTATATACTTACAGTGATGGTACATATCACCCCTTTTGCTATTTGCTTGTTGATGCCTTTTTATTTCTGTCGTCGACGGCTACTGGAATCATGTCAACTGCCTGTTTCCTTTCATCGACGACCTACTCCATTGCCCTTTGGAACCATTCTTCAATGTAGCTTCTCAAGGGGGCCATGTTGATCTCATTCCAGATTTTTATGTTCAAAAGTTCATTTTTTAATTCCCTTAGATCAATAGAAAGATTACGCAGAGCCTAATCAATTTCTTCATTTTGTACCGAATAGTCGACTAGCCAGTTGTCCACGTCATCTTCACCATATTCAAGGATGTTGTAAAACTTTTCTAAAGACAACTCCTTAAAAATATCAACTTATTTATCGAAGGCTTGCTTAGTTAAGGGAAAGGAGTTGACGACTAAGTTGGAGTCTTGGACCTCGTTGGTCCTTCCGACTAAGTCTATTTCGGTCAGCTTTGTGAATAATTTTTCTTTCTTTGATATGGCTTGTTCACATGATTGGACAATGAGATGCAGGTTCTTTACTTTCTCTTTCTAGCATGCATTTAATTGAGTGATCCGATTTTGGGAGGGGGGATATTCTTGTCATCTCATTTATGTCATTTTGTTGACATGGTTGCCAAAAGAGATGATTTTGTATAAATAGAAACGTTCTTGATTTTTTAAATCCACCAACAAATGTTCATGCAAATCATGTGTCATCGTTCCAAGGGAAGCCATACTTTGTGATGTTTCTCGGGCCTCAATAATCAATTCCATTATTTTCTTGATATTCATCTCCACATATCCTCTACACAATGTGAGGAGGATCGAGGATCCTTTTAACTTGGTTGCAAGGGTGGCAGGCATGGCTATTTCTAAAGGACCAGCAAGCAATTTAATAGGAATAAAAGCTTCCTCCAATTCCTTGACTCGGTCCTTCAGTCTGGCATTCTCGGCCTCAATGCCTCCAATGGAATCATCAAGAGCATCTCCAATTGCTCTATTAAGTCGAGAGATTTGGGACAGCCGCATGTTCCCAAGGTTAATCTTTAAACACGATTTCCCTTTCTTATTTTTTACATCTCTCTTTTCAATAATTAAATTTTTAGACTCATTGTCAAAAACAACACTCTAGAATACGAAGGATTCATCTTCATCAAAAATTTCGGTCTCAGCTATTTCCATTGGGCGACTATGCTAGATCACGTCTCTGAGATGATAAAGGTTGTGAAATACGCTATCCAGATTAGTCTCAAGTTCCATGTTCTCACTCTCAATTTCGGGCTCTTTCGCCTGCCCTACAATTTTTTTTTTCTTCTTCTTCACGGGAAGCTTGTGAGAACTATCAATTTTAGCGCGAGGAGGGTTGTTATCTCCTCCTCCGTTTGAAGAATTCTGGGTTGCTTTCTTACTGGGTTGGGTTGTTGGATCGATGCTCTGGGATTTCATACTTTTGGGAGTGGTATCCGGGGATTGAACAATCTTCTCACTTGGGCATTTTCCTTGTTTCTTGTACAATTCAGTGGTGCTTTGCAATGTGTCTAGGTCGTCGATGACAAAATCAGGAGTGGTGTCGTCAGTGTCTCTGTTTTCACTCAGGTCTCTCTGGAAAAAATAATTGTTGAGACCAACTGCAAGTAAATGTTCTAAAAACATTTCATTAGGGTCGAACCCTCTTAGCCTTTCAACATATCTTAGGTTCAAGTTGTTGAAATGGGCTACGAATTTGTCAATTTTTTTGACATTCCTCAACACGAAGTCCTCGAATTTCCAAGGCAGAGAAATGAATTGTTTTTTTGTCCTCTCATGGAATAGATGCAACCAGTAGTCGTATTGCCTTGTTATTTATGTAACAAACATTATTTCCATAATGTGACATGGAAGGAGAGCAGGTTTTTCCTTGGAGCCAAAAATACTTATCACACTGCAATTCTCCATTTGTTCAAGTGTCCCCTTCCTGTCCAAAAACATGGTTGTCTGGTAAGATATGCGGGGAGAATCCTTTCCTACTAATAGAACTTTGAAAACAATGACAAAGTCATTAAAAACCTCATAAAAATAGTGGGAGACCTTGTGCCTCCACAAGGCCTAGTACCAGAAGGTTACTAGGTCGAATTCCCAGCTTACCTTCTTGGACAGAGACAGTTTTGGAAACAGACAACAATGCGTTATCGTGAAAACCAAGTAGGATGACATATAAAATTTCTTAGCATTTTTCAAGCTTGACAATTGGGAACAAATTTCAAGGGAAACTAGCTCCCACAATAAAAAATGGCTTGTTTCTTGATTGTGAAATACAAGCTATAAAGAACCATGAGGGGAATAGTTGTTGTGGATTCCTATCCCATTATTCTTGTAAATAGCCAGACAATTTCTCAGAATGGATTTCTAAATGAACTAACCTGCAAGCTTGTGATATCTTCAGGAACTTCCATCGAGTCTTCTAGGAACTCGGGCAAGAGGTCCAACCCGTTATTATGATTTCTTAGGAACTGCTTCGAGTCTTCTCCTCTAGACGTCAATGTTGGCTTCGACAATCTTAACATCTGGCAGAAGACCTCAGGTGAAAAAGAAACAGGAGAGTGGTCCCACAGTGGAATAATTCCTTGGCCTGAAATATATTTATAGGCACACCAAGAGACCAGCTCCTTACAGTCAAAAACTTCAGGGACACAACCTGTATGAGCAATTCCATAGGCCCAAATTATTTCGTTCTGGACGGAAGGGGATGAGTAGTAAGAATATTCCCTGGACGACTGGAAGTTCTGGTCCTCGCACCTAAAGATGTTCACTATATCTCCATAGAATTGTTGTCGAGCTGGTGCCACAAGTTTATGAGAACGTTTGTTTTCTCCAGACAATGCTTTAAATGAATAGTTGGAGGGGATAATATAACCCCCCATAAATTTCAGTTCAATGCATGTGAACGGGATATCTCCTCGAGACTTTTGCTCATTAATGAAAATCTCTATGGGTTCTGCATGATCAAAGCTTACTTATTGCATACTTATAAGTGCGAAGGTGGCGAGTATGACGAAGAGCAATTAAGGATTGGAGGTTTCGTGAACGCGCCAACCTGACGATGTGCAAACGACATTCCATGATGTTTGAAATTAACACTCGGAAGGGATAAATATAACCCTCCACAAATCTTGGTTTAATATGTATTAATGGGATATCTCCTCGAACCTTTCGCTCATCAATGACAATCTATACGGTTCGTGCATGATGAGTTGTTAGAATTAAATCTTACTAATTTCATATTTAGAAATAAGACCTTATATATATATATATATATATATATATATATATATATATATATATATATATATATATATATATAAACAAGTCTTGAAGGTGGCGGGGATGGGGGAGACAGTAGGAATGGCCAAGTATATGAAAAGTGGTCGGACGGTTTCAAGAATAGAGTTCTGGGGATTCGGGAGAGGTAAAAATTTAAACTGGTCAAAGTGTATGTCTCGAAAATTTTGGTACCAAAAGTCATTAAAACGAAGGGCATACAATTAGAGTCAGTGATCAGGTTTGTATATTTCTGAAGATTATGGGTGTTGTTTGCAGTCATGAGAGCAATGAAAGAAATTCTTGAGCACACTTTGTCACGAGGTGAAGTCGAAAAGTAGCTAAGAAGTATGGAATATGGAAATGGTCGATTGGATTCGTTTTCACTAATATATTAAAATTGTAACTTAGATATCCGATTACACGGCAAGATAATTTTACGCATGTATATAGAAATTTTAGGTGCTATTTCCGAGTCTTGGAGAACAATTAAAGGGCAATCTTGAGCACTTTGTCAGGAAAGCATAGCGAAAAACTTCGGTAATTATGGAATAAAGGAAATGAGTGATTGGAATTCATTTTTAAAAGCTAATATATTGATATTTGTAATAGATATCCCATTGCCTAGCGGGGATATGTTACGCATGTTGTTGAATTGTGGCCAGGTTGTGTAGGGCAGAGTTAGTATATTTGTCCTAGAACATGGTGAGTTGTTATCATTAAACATTAGTTGTTGCATACTTGGAAAAAAGTCTCTGAAGGTGGAAGGCAAGGCTCTTGTTGATTAAAGGTGGATATTTTAAGTAACCCACCAACCCAGCGATCCGCAAAAGAGATTCCAAAAATGGCCAAGTATGGAAAGCGAGGCGAGCAGGCTTCAAAATGGGGTGACAATAGTTCCCAGGAGACGTGAGGACATGATGGTCCAAATTGTATGTCTCGAAAATGTTGAGTGAAAACTATGTAACAGGAAAAAGGGTATGATGTTAAGGAGTCGGAGCAATGAATTTGTATATATTCTGCGGAAGTCGAGGTGTTGTTTGAAGGTCAAGGAACAATGGAAGTGCAATCTAGAGCCCTTTTGCCCAGAAAATCTGCGATCGAAAAGTGGCTAGGTATGGAATTGAAAAGCAGTCATTCGGAGTCGTGATATAAAAGCACGAATGCAAATGTGAACTTGATGAGTCCATATACAGTTAGACATTTTCATGACTAAGTAACCCGAGAAAAAGAAAGTAGAGAGGAAAAAGCGAGAATTTGGTTAACAGAAATGTATATAAGAGGGAAAGCGAGGGCTAATATATCCATCCGGGGAGAAGTTGTATACTTGTGCATATACTTGGAAAAGTGTGAATGGGTGTGGGCATAGGAAACAACGACTAGAACTTGGAAATTTCATGGGCAGCCAAACCAACGATCCGTGGCAATTCCAAGAAATGGCCAAGTGTGGAAGCGGTCAAAGCAGGGTTCAAAATAGATTGACAAGGGTTCCCTAGGAGACATGAGGCCGTGGTAAAATTGTATGTATCGAGAACTTTTTGATTGCAAAATGTGTAACACAAAAGAGGAGATGTTATTGAAGTGCGAAAGTAGAAATTTGTATATCACAAGGAAGTAAATTGAATTGTTGTTTGTAGGTTAAGGAACAATGGAAGATTACAAACCGCTGTTGGGGAACCCACAAGAAAAGGTAGTAAGTATGGAATAGGAAGCGATTGGTGCGGACACAAGTTTCAGCTAATATATTGATATTTACAATGAATATCCCATTACATGGCGGGATATTTACGCATGTTTCTAGACAAGTTGTGAGGGTGAGTTAGTATGAAAATTTGTCCTCACAGGCATGTGAGATATTGGCAGTATTAAACCTCGGTTATTGCATACTTGAAAAGAAGTGCAAAGGTGGCGGGCACAACAAACAGATTAAGAATTGGATATTTCATGAACCCCCAAACCAATGATCCACGAAAGAAATTCAAAGAAATGGCCAAGTGTATATGGAAAGAATGCGCTACGAGGCTTCAAATGGGAGACAATATGATTTCCCCGGGAGGCGTGAGGACCCAGAAAGATCCAAATTAGGGTCTCGAGGCTTTTTGAGTGCAAGCGGTATGTCTGGAAGAGGTATGGCGGTAGAGTTAGATGTAGAATTTGTATATCAGCAGGAAGTATGGAGGTGTTGTTTTGCAGTCACTTGAAACAATGGAAGTGCAATCTAGAGCCTGCCTGCCTGGGAATCCATGATTAGAAAAGTGGCTAGGTATGGAATGGGAAATGATTGGGTTAGGGTTGTGATGTAAAATCATATGATGAAAATGTGAACAGGTAGTCACGCCAACCCCATGATTAGACATTTTTAGGAAAAAACGACTAAATGTGAAAAAGAAAGTAGAGGGAAAAAAACACGGAATTTGGTTAAGTACAAAAGAGGGAAAAGAAGGGCTAAAATATTCAAATATGTAATAGATATCCCATTTCTAAGATCTTTTGCATGTTTCTGGACTAGTTGTATACTTATTGCATATACTTGGAAAGAAGTATGAAGGTGGGGGGAAAAAGAAACAACGATTAGGAACTAGATATTTCTTGAACAGCCAACTTGGAAGCTGATCCATGAAAGGATTCAAGAAATGGCCAAGTGTGGAAAGCCGGTTGAGAGGCTTCAAAATCGGTGTAGGGTTCTCGAGGCGTGGGCCCCGGAATTCCCGGTGTATGTCTCCGAAACTTTTGAGTGCAAAATGTGTAACGGAAGAAGGGATGATGTGGGGAGTTAGGAAGTGAATTTGAATCTCAGCGGAGAAGTCGAATTAGGCTCTCCTAGAGTTTTCATTTTGAGGCACTTGCCTTAGCAACACCTCAAAGCCCTTCCCTCTAGTCCTTGAACTGCCTCTTCATCTGTGTGTCCTTGCTTATTATTCGATTTTAAGGCAGCGGCCACAAGACCTCCGGCATTGAAGTAGAATTGAATCTAAACACTCTCAGAAGCTTTTTTCAATTGAAACCTAACTACACTAACCCTAGCTCTAACCTAACCCTACTAACCCTAAGTTGTTGGCGTCATCATTGGATATTTAATCTTTAATACAACAACGTTTTTACTTTAGGAGCAATTGAATGGTGGTTCAAAGCATTTATTGAAACAAAGTGTTGATTGGTTATATTGAATGCCACATTGTTCTAGTATTTATTAGTGAAGTGACATTGATATCTTTTCATTGCTATTGTGTAAACAGTGACTTCGTCAACATTTATAAAATTGCTTATATTGAATATCGGATAGTTCTTGATTGATATGATACTAATAATTGAAATAAACTTGCAAATATCGGTTTGTTGTTGTCTTGTTCCAAACAAGTAATCTTCATTGGGTTTTACTTTGTTATTGGTTGTTTAGCCGAACTTTTGATTGGTGGTGATCTATGAAAGGAGGTAAACTTATCTTTATCCTATTAACCTTTGCCTCTTCAAATCCCCAGTAGTCACGGGGCCGTCTCTATGGGCCTAGCCTCTAAAGAGAAAGAACCTACCCATCGTGGTGAAATTGTGTGGGATAGGTTCATGTTATGCGAGTTTGGTAGTCTACCTTATAGCCTTTACTCCCTAGCTACAAAATTTGTGTATGATAACATTTTGAAAAGCCATTATTAGGGAACCTTTGAGTCAAACCTTCTCAAACATCACTTTTTGATGAAACTTTGCTATGGTTTCTATCTTACAAGCTTACACGTGACTCCACTTTGGGTGTTTTACCTTATCTTTTGATAGTTTCAAGAAAACTATTTGGTGACTCCACTAATGTGAAGCCAATAGCAAATTCACAATGGGATCCAGGGGACTACAAACCTTTGGACATGAGGAAAATAGGTGAATATCGGACAAATGCCTCCCTTACACCATAAAGAAATTGGCTCCCTTGATTTGCTGGCATCGATGGAGAAAGTCTCGATTATTACATGAGCAAATTTTGGGCTTTCTTTCAATCTGCAATACATCCGGTGAAATTTGAAGATTTAGTAATGAAACTCTTCTCTTGCCTCTCTGCATGGAGGCTAGAAAATGGTATGATAATCTCCTTATTTCTAACATCACATCTATGGACCATTTTGAAGAAATCTTCCTTGCAATGTGGGTTATGAAATTGGAAGATATACAATCATTGTTGAAGGTCTTGAATGCATAAAACAAGCAGAGGATGAGATCGTCAGAGTTTTCAAGGTTAACTTGAAGGTTGCTTTTGCGATTCACGAAAACCATCGTCTAAAGACAAATTACCTGGTTTATCTCATTCTAATGGACTTGAGGGGCATTTGAGCTTCCTCCTAAATAAAAGAATCCAAAAACACTTAGCAGAATCTCACAACATGGCCATTCAAATCCGAAAAGAATCTCTCCTTGTCCACAACCAATGACCATACCATGGACAATCTCAGCTTGATAAAACTAGTTTCCTTGAGAGCCTTTGTTGGATGGCGAGGAGGGGAATGAATCAGTTGTTAGGTGTAAACAATGCTTCTTTAAAATCTTTACAAGGCACTCAATGATGATCACAATAATGCGAGAGATAAACAAAAGGCACATTCGGCATCAGTCACACACATGTGATACGCAGGGAACATATATATGGGAGGAAACCCGTGCAAGGTAAAAACCTCTTTTTTTCTTTATATGATAAGTAATAGTTACATTCTTTACATTATCATACATGAGCATTACTCATGGGGCTACAGCCTCTGTTTACCAAGGCGCAACTAAGGAGAGCACCAGCTCTCTATTTTCTCTAGCACCCACTAGAAGGAAGCACCAACTCCTGGTTTCTCTCTAGCACCAACTAGAAGGAAGCACCAACTCCACGAGTGTTCCAACACCAACTGGATGGGAAGCACCAACTTCAATTCACACAGGCACCAACCTGTAAAACAAAGAAGAACAGTTCTCCCTTGCACCACCACATACCCACAGTTTCTCTGGACGCAACCAAATGGAAGCTACAACTCCTATGTTCGAAGCACCCACTTGAACCTATGAGGTTCAGCAATCCTACAGCACCTCCCAAGCACCACGAAATATTACTTCTTTGTTGCCTCAAACTTATTGCGATTGATATAATGTCCCAGCAATGGCTTACCAGGACTCATCCAGCTACGTTACTGGCTGCATTTCGTTACTCGCATGCGCCTCATTGCCTTCTGCGCACCTCCCACTTTGCGTTATGCGATTTCTTACGTCTTTATGCTCTTTTGCTCCATGTCCATTTCCTTTGCCTCTTCACTCTTCGTGCTATTAGGTTGCTACCTCTCCTCCTTCTTCACACATGATCACCTTCACCAACAGCTTAGCCAACCCTGATAAGAAGCTCCATTAACTGGCAACCAACACCTATCTCTTCTTTGTTGCACATTCTTATACTACATGTGCATCTTGTGCATGCAATGACCTCCATTCCTCTTCATGCTTTCCTTATACTTGATCCTCCTCCACCTCTCGAGTGCTGCGTGATCATCATCGTAACTATTCAACTTCTCTGGTCTGGTTTCCCCAGCGTTGAGCATCCTTGGATGTTATCTTTGAAATTCCCTCGACCTCTGGCGGTTGAGACTCTTAGTCTTCTTTGTGACAGTAGAGCTCACCTTCTGTTTGATTCTTGGCACAATGCTCCATACATCATCAATCCTTCTAAGAATAGTCTTCATCCTTTGGATGAAGCTTGGAGACTCTTCATCTCCTCTGGCGATCCTACTGAGGCCTCTTTGAATTCTCAAAGCGTCATGATGGTTTATGGCGGTTCTACTAATAATAATGGAGTGCTATAGTTGCCCTCCCAGATCTTGTTCACATTCATCGCATTGTTGGATATCGTGAAACAAAATCTAGAATGAGGCCAGTCTGTGCTCCTAGATCTATAATTGAGATTCAATTAGAACCCCCACGCCATTTCTCTTTAGGGAGGTCAGGGGTAGATTAGCATCTCTCGGCGGTCGGATTAAAAGTACCTAGATCAATGATGTCAAGCAATTCTGAAACCCCCTTGCCATTCTTCCTTTAATGGGGGGGGTCTGAGATGGTGGGGTATCGAGGAAGGGATCCATTCCTGTCGTGTCACCTTTGTATCGTTCTCCCCCCTGCTTGGCCAGATGCTTGTTAAGGCTCATTCCCTTTAGCTCCTACTTGTCCTACGATGTCATCCATCTCTACGGCAGTGTGACCAAGGGAACGTGACCACAGCCTTATGCATAAGGTGCTTCGCGATTCGTGACTCTTGTGATAGGAGTTCTTGTCATCTCCATCTCAGATTTTGAAACTCGAAGTGGAGTCAGCTTCTTGACGTCATACGTGGATTGACATGTTTTGAATACTGCCACGTGTCACTCGATTCATTGACTTACATGTGCATGAAGTGTTGTCTTGTACTTGTCATTGCTGGATGTGCCCGCGTGTTCTTAGGTTTTTCGATGTCCCGGTCGACGGTCCAGATCACATCTTGATCGTCATTCCGAGATTGAGTCGAGTTTCACATCAGCGATTCTGAGATTCTTGATGTCAATATTCTTTGACATTTCAAACTCTCGATCCTCGAAACTTGACAAGAGTCGGATCAATGGTCAGAGATAACCCCCGAGATGGGCGGTCCTCCGCTTTGATTTGTGAGCCCTCTATACTTGCAATTGCAAGATCTGATGCGGGTTTTCCTCGATCCAGCGGTGGTCGGACCCTTTCGGATTCGTCACGAGATCTATTCTCTTCTTCAATGCCCTCTTCTTGTCTTTATTGAAGTTTATCGACCATGGGGAATTCAAGATGAGATCAGCGATCATTGGTATATCCTCAGAATACTTTGTCCTTGTTTGCCTTAAGCTACATGCTCGATCTTGCCATCAGTAATGAGAAACACTTTGCTCGATAATAACCTGCCAACAATCCTCGCACTATCTCTTACGAACTTATCGAGCTTACTCTGCAACATCTTCCCAAAATGCCGAGCGTTGCCCATCACGTGCATTCTTCACGTACTCATGCCATCTTCATTGTTGTACTTGCCATCAATGACAAGCATCGCTACACCGATTAAACGTTGCCAACAATCTCCTTTGGCATTAATGGCAACAAAGGCTTTTAGAATTAGGTTTCTCCTTTGACATCAATGTCAAGAAGAACGCTCCCACTGAGGCTATTGCGGTAATTTTTAGGGCATTAGATATTCAAACATTAAAACTCCCTAACTAAGATGGACTTTTTAGATTGTGAAGCGAGAATGACACCGACTTTTGGTAGGATATTCAAGCGATTGTCTTGACTGGGGCTTGTAAATATGTCCGCAATTTGTTCTGTGGTTGGAATTTAATGGATTTGAACAACCTGATTGGTGACTTTTTCTCTCAGAAAATGATATTTTAATAGAATATGTTTGTCTTGGAGTGGAGGACATGGATTTTTAGACACCTTGATGGCACTTGTGTTATCCGCGATGAATTAAGGATTGGTCGCGGTATATTTTACCTCTCTAAGTGCACCCAGGTGTCGAATTATCCATAATACCTGTTTGCAATAGGTAGCAGCAGCAATTTACTCCGCCTCAATAGTTGATAAAGAAATGGAACCTTGCTTTTAACTGGGCTACTGAGGGTTACCCGGAAAGAAGAGCTCCTCCATTGGTGTTTTTCTCTCATCAACACAATTTTATTGTCTGTCACGAATAGCGATCCGAGACTTTGATTTTCGAGTTCCCTGGATATAAATCATTGTTTCTTTTAAGTACTGAATATACATTTGACATCTTGCAAATGACTTTGTTTGGGTACAACCTGATATCTTACTACCATTCCTCTGGCATGCATTATGTCTGGGTGATTTGTTGTGATGTACAACAGACTTACTATCATTGATAGATATGAGCTTTGATCAACATCGGTGAATCATCATCCTTCGCCAATTTACATCCGGTTACCATAGGTGTACCCGCGGGTTTAGATCTTCATTTGAAACCTTTTCAGCGACTCTCGCCATCTTCATGAGAAATGAAGATCATCGGACCTCTGAAGAGTAATTTGCGGACCAAGGAAAAATGGCGGTTCTCCTATCATAGACATTTTCAAATTATTTGGACTCCATGGCGATCAAGCCATTGTACTGATGAATCATATTACATCCAAAATGATGTCATCTACATAGGCGATCCCGATGAACAAAATCATTATCCTCGTCTTAATATACATATTGTTGTCAATTGTTCCTCTCTTGAACCCTTTGTCTTTGAGATAATGATCGGTCGTGATACCGGGCTCGGGGCTTGTTTTCAGAAACCATACTCAGCTTTCTTCAACATGCTAAGAAGTCGGGTTATCGAGCAATTTGAAACCTTGGTTGTTCCATATAGACTCTTCACTTAAATCTCCATTGATAAGGCTGACGACATCCATTTGGTAGACAAACCTTTTATGCATAAGCATGGGCAAGAAACATTGATGGCTTATAATCTTGCTATAAATAAATGTTTCATCAAAGTCCAGTCCTTCTTTTTGAGCATAGCCTTTACAAACTGACCTCACTTTGTTCCCGATAACTTGTGCTTGCTCATTCAACTTATGTAAAGATCCATTTGGAGGCCAATGGCGTTTTACGCCGGATCTTTGAACCATCTCGAGTGTGTTTTCTCAATCACGACAAAGTTCTTCATTCATTGCTTTAACCAGTGATCATCGTGTTGGCTTCATTAAAATTCTTGGGTTTCGGCATGGATATGAGATCTATATGAGATTATTCGGTGTTTTTTATTATCTTTAACCCAGTTTGTACACCTTTTTCTCAATTATCGGAAGCTTGTAGGATGATTCTTTTGAATGATTAAGGAGGAGGAATTTGTGATTAATGGCGATTTGAGTAATACGGGTATGCGGTATTCATCGATTGAGAATCTTAGTTTTGATTCTTAGACTGTTCATCTTCGGCTTTATAATTTTGTGTCTTCACAATAAGAAGACTCATTCACAAATACACCTCTCTTCTTTGGGATTCCTTAAATCAATTTTACATCAATGATCAACCATTTTATGCATTATCTTATTGCCAGCATCACGTAATCTTTACTTGTTGTAGCATGCAGCCTAGAAAGAAATGCAACTGTCAGCCATCATCACATGTTGTCGAGGGTTTCATGCATTATTCTTTATGTAGCATTTTACTCCCAAAGACTACCGAAGTGTTTGATTAGGCGGAGTTAAAATATAATTCCTTAGATGTTTGTCACTTTGTGGTCACAGTGAGCTTGTTAATCATGGACTCTTGTGTGTATTGGCCTTCTACCAGGTTTGACGATGTTTTCTCATTCATCATTATTTGTACATTTGCTGAATTGTTTGTTTTGCCTCTCAACTATACTCCATTTTGTTGTGGAGTTCTTGGCCTTTCAACTACTCCATTTTGTTGTGGAGTTCTTGGTATTGTGTATTCTCTCTTGATCCCATGCTCATCGCATAATTCCTTGAAGTCTCTTGACATAAAATCTCCTCCCCAGTCTGATCTTACTGCCTTTAACCTCTTCCCTGTTTGGGTCTCAGTTAAAGCCTTAAATATCTTAAACTTCTCAAATGATTCATCTTTTTCTTTGAGAAAGGCTACCCAAGTAAATCTAGAGTAATCATCGATAATCAATATGAAGTAGTTTTCTTTCCCTGTGCCTTCTTGTCTTGATGGTCCACATAAATCCATATGAACTAGTTGGAGTGGTTTCTTTGTTGAAGTAAAGCTCTTGGACTTAAAATGTGTCATGTTTTGCTTCCCTACTTGACAAGGTTTACACACTGAATCTTGGGGCTTTGATATTTTCAGAACATCTTTTACTACCTCGAGGTTTTTGATTTTGATTAAGTGGTCAAAGTTTAGATGTCCAAGTCTTCTATGCCATAACTAGATTTCATCATGTTTTCTTAGATGACATTCTTCTCTATTTTCTTTCAGCACATATACATTATTTTCTGTCCTTATGCCTTTGGCCACTACTTGTCCTGAGTTTACAGACTTTATCTTACAATCCTTGGACGTGAACAACACCTCGCATCCTCTGTCACACATTTGACTTACACTGAGAAGATTATGTTTCAGCCCATCCACAAGTAGAACATCTTGGGCTTTTCCTTTCCCATTACTTAAGCTCACCATCCCTTTTCCTTTTATTTTCCTTGGAGCATCATTTCCAAAGGTTACGGTTCCTGATTTACTTTCACTTAGCGATAGAAACTTGCCTTTGTCTCCCGTCATGTGTTTGGATCATCCATTGTCTATATACCAAGGTTTTGTTTTTCTTTGAGCAGCTAATACTAATCCACACTTGTTACTTTCGTTCTTCTTCCAAAACTTGACATTTTCAACAGGAGATTTCGAATCTGGTTCATAGTTCCTTAACTGATAGTCAATATATTTATGTCCAAAGTTATGACAAGTGTAGCATTCAACCTCATTATTCAATAAGTCAAACTTATTGTTGCAGTGTTGCCTACTTATTGGTTGTTGATTATTTCTTTCCCTCCTTAGTTGTATATGTCCAGACTTAATTTGGCAATTTGCAGTCTGTGAAGGATTATTACCTGACTGTATCATTCTTTGTTGTGGGAAGTATTTATTGCTTTGAAATCTTAATTGCTCATTTCTAGGTCTTAAGGAACAATTTACCGCTTTGTGACCGAAATTAGAACAATAGAAACAATAGCCAAAGAAAAATTATTTGTACCTAGAAAATGGTTGTCTTCTTTGAGCAAATTGATTTCTTTATTGATGATGACGTCTTTTAGCAGAAAGAACCTTGTTTCTTCATCCTACAGATTCAATCCTGACACCATTTTCTTTACTCATCCTGGGTTGCTGATTGTCATCCTTTATTTCTATAGGTTTGTTATTGTCATTGGTTGTACTTTTGACAAACTTGATGGGTCCTTCATTTCCTGTCTTCTCACTACTTGATCCCTCTTCATAACCCAAACCAGTTTTTATCTTTGGATTCCTTTGCTGATTTAGAATGGTAGTTAATCCTTCTGAGGCTTTGATACTTGACAGGTTCTGATTATACAAGGCTTGAAACTTCTCCATTTCTTTCCTTGTTTTCACTACTTCTTGTTCTAATGATTCACATCTTGCCTTCTTTTCTAGTAACTGTTGTTTCAGAATCTCTTCAATTTTCTTTGCCTCTTCCAATTCTACCTTTAGTAGGACAAGGTATTCACCAGGTTCTTTATTGTCTTTCTCGAACTGTATCAATAGTTGTCTTTGCTTTCTGTTCTTGATTCTTAGTCTGTCAATCTCTTCTAATGCACTGATCAATTCTCTTTCCATGTCAACCACAACTTCTTCTTCATTAACGTCACTCCCTGTGCTATTATTGTCATAGTCCTCTTTGGACATAAGTGTGAAGTCATTTAGTTTATCTTCAATAGATGAATCATTATCCTCAT
>SNQJ01S0043268.1:27365-64825 GCA_010110895.2 Picea sitchensis
GCTTTAGGCCATTAGTTGTAATTATACCTCCTAGTCTCCTATATATACCAAGGAGACATTTTCATTTTGAATCATCTTGTACTTGAACATTTAAGTGGGGTAAAAGGAGGTTGCCCCCTTGAAGAGGGTTATTATATGAAATTATCTCTTTTTCAAGGCGTTAAGTACTTTTCCTAAGGTTTTTCTATGATATATTGATGTTTGGTTCTTAACAGCCGATTACGCAGAATCTGTTAGCTTTTAACAGAAGAACCAGTCAACCTTTAGGGACCCTTCCTCAGTTTCCTATAACTTTGGGAAGGAAAATTGTCTTTATTGACGTCATGGTAGTCCAAGACCCCCTGGATTTCTCTTTACTCCTTGGGCGGGATTATGTCTATGCCATGAAAGCTATTGTGTCCAATCTTTTTCATGTGATATCTTTCCCTCACAATGGAAGAATTGTGACTTTTGATCAACTTTCATTCATCGATCCTGACTGGATTACCTCCCTAAATGGTTCTTATATGTCGATGTTATCGCCCCTACCACATGTAAATTATGTGGTGGTGTCTCCCATGGTTTCAACTTCAGGTGACTTAGATCTAGTAGTTGACATAGTTATCTCCTTGATAGGGTATTTAGAGCCTGATCTCCTTACCCCTGTCACAACCCTCGACATGTGTTCCTTCTAGAGTGTGTTCTTTCCGTCTAGTGAAGATCTCTTGGAAGCCATGACCGAGTTTTGTCCCTTGGCATGGTGTCCCTCCAGAGCATTTTCCTCTTGGAATCCATGATCAAGAAGAGGTTATGAGGATATTTTTTGCATCTCTGTGGCAACCTCATTAAAAAATGAAATAGAGGTTACAAGAATAGTTCTTGTTTCTGTGTCAAGCTCGTTAAAAAATGAAATAGTTTCCCCCCTCTCTATTTGAGTCAAGCCCTTCGTCTAGTATTTGAAGCTTCATTCCATTCTCCTTTGCATATAGGATGAAACGAATATTGGGGGCGATTTTCCTACCTCAGCCTCTGGACTTCATGCTAAAGTTGAGCCGCTAACTTCTTAAGCTGGGGGCTAAGTACCAACCATGCAATTCGTGGATAATGCATTGGGAAGTTCAAGCATAGTTTTTACTTTGGTTCAAGCTTGCATAAAAATGAAACCACCTACCACAAGCATAGTTTCCTCTGGTTCAAGATTGTGTAAAAATGAAACCAGGTCCAAGCATAGATTTGTTTAGTTTTTAAGCTTGTGTAAAAATTAGAATCTATCCTAGGCATAGTTTTGTTTTGTTTTAACGCTTGCATAAAAATAAAAACAATCCCGAGCTTAGTCTTTGTTCTTTCTCATGCTCATTAATACATGAGAATAAGTTACCAAGCTCATTCTTTGTTCTTTCTCGTGCTCATAAATACATGAGAATGTAACCGAGTATACTTTTATCACTTTTTCAGACTCGTAAAGGTTATATGAAAAAGGAACCCCCTGGAGTTTCCTTTAAGCTCTTTTCAGACTCTCTAACGTGAAAATATTTCCAAGCGATCTTGTTCTGTTCACCCTCGTAAAAGTAGTTGAATAAAACATTTGATGGGTGATAGTTTATCACTTTTTCGATCCTGTTGAACTAGTTTACGAAAAAGGAACTGAGAGAGTTCTCTTTAATTGTTTTTCAGACTCTATAAACATGAAAAACCCTCGAGTTTTCTTTCTTTGGACTCATAAAACAAACATCGAAATGCCTATATGGGACCAAACCAATCCTTCCTAGGGTTTGTTAAACATACTCCAAGGGACTCATCTAAAAGATGAGATTACATCAACAAGCATATGTTATCCTCCTCAAGCTTGTGTAAAAATAAAGAGGTACTCGCGAGAAATGGTGGGGTAAAAATTGGGAAAGAAATGTATCTAAACTTGTATTATGTGGAAGAGTCACTTTTGAACATGACACCCTTTCACTCGCTTTGTGTCTACGTTGGAAAATTCGCTTGTCTCTTGATCATACTCCTTTATAAGATTACAAATTGGTCTATGGTCCCTATTATTGAGTCAATTTTTTCCAAGACAGTTGTCGTGTCATCAATATGTTCAAAGATATGTTCAATCCATAAATCCTTCTATTGCGTTGGCCACTTCTATAGTCCTCAAGCCTTCTATTGCATCGAACATCCCTGAGTCAGTCTTGAATCACTTGTTACTCTGATCTACATCAAATCTTGTTACTTGTTTCATGTCATTGATGTGGGATACATTAAGATCCCCCTGTGACGAGTCTTTTTCTGTCGACTTCAACTCAATATCCATGAATTAGACTTAGAAACCGATTGGTACCTTGGAACTTGCATGCCTCAATGGCATGTTTCCTCGCTTTCGACAGTGGGTTTTCATCATTGACCTTTGATCAGAAGGTTTTGTCAAGTGTTCGACCTCAACTTATTGATTCACATTCATTGGATTGTACTAGAGTACCTTGGGAGTCATTGACATTAATTGTGATTTCTCTCACACTTATTAACGGTATTCACTAATGACCGGTAATAAAGTGGTTTCTACCATGTTCGACTTCAACACATGTATTCACATGGTTATATTCATACTATAGAGTGGTGGAGATGAAGACCCTGAATCTTTTCTCACGGATTCAGATTGCATTGGAGTATATTCAGTGTACTATTAAATAGATCCACATTGTATGTCTGGTGGCTATGTTCAAATTTGAGTCTTTAACACATAGATCCACGATGTATTTTTGGTGGCTATGTTCAGATTTGAGTCATATTGGCATGGATCCATAGTGTATGTTTTGTGGCCATGACTTGTCTTACTTGACATGGATCTTCACATGTCGACATTTATGCTATGAATCATTTGTATGCTGAGTATGGGAATGCCTACCTCAGTGATGATGTATTATTGTATTGTATTTCCTTATTTGTTGGTAGGTTTTCAATCGACTGTTCCTTGTTCCCTACACACACTCGACAAAGTGTTTCAGCTATCACTCTGTTCTAACTTCATACTTTGGGGGGATCTCTGTTACACATTATTTTCATCATCCCTATGACCGTTAATGATGTAAACCTGTCTGTAGTATTCAGAGGGGTCAGTGGCCTGAGTTCTTGAAGAAAGAAGGGAGAAGAACTTTTCCTGAGAAAAGAAGTTGCATTTCCCTTTGTAAAAACCCTATTAAAGATGATTTTCGCATGCTGCACTATGGCTAGGGTGCGATAATTCCTGATTCTCGTAGGCTGCACCACAACTGGGTTGCGAGAAATTCATAGGTTGCTCTATAGGTAGGGTGTGAGAATGCTCATACGTGGGAAAAACGAGCATCTTATTAATGCTTCTAGAAGGAGAAACTTCCATGGTGAGGTGGCATCTGAATGGTTTGGATCTTACTCTCTTTAATGATTTAGTGGGATCATCCTAACCTCTTCACCTTATCCTCTTCAGCTTATAAAAGGAGATGAGCTCTCATGGAGAAAGTTAGTTGTTTTTGGCTTGGAATTGTTAGCCTGGTTAGAGTGGCTTTGACATTTTCTTTGTCAGGATAGATTGTGAGTAGCTATCAGATCCATGGTATCAAAATCCTTGGAGTAAGAAGCATGTGGGGAATGAAGGACAGTTGGAAGGGACCTTACGACATCAAGGCCATGGTTGTAATCTCTCTTTCACATTTAATATGATACAATAATATGATTCTTTCCTATAAATCTTGTTGTGTTTTATTGTATGATTCCTTGATCACATACATAGGTTTATATTGAGTTTATGCTATTACTAACACTTTGGTTGGTTGTGTTCTTTTGTAGGTTCATCATTGTATGAGCATTGGAATGGAGCTAGGATGGCGATGGTGAGAAGAAGTGACATTTAAACAGTATGTCACCTATCCTTCTTTAGTTAGTAAATTCAATATCTAAAACATAAGGAAAGGGTCATGTTCTGGTGTGTTTTGTTCTAGATCTAGGTGGATATAGGGAGATCAATTAGTGTCTACACCTACCAATTTATCCAATAACACAATTAGTGACTCTACTGGGGAACAGATTGTTTCCTAGTTAGTCTAGTTTCCCTTGCTTTGATTTCTTGATTTATGGTCTCTGAGTCTGTGGGAGATCCATCCAGACTCTCTGAATCTGAAAGTTCACTCAAAATTTTTGTCCTTTTTCCAAATTTTTCTTGATTACAAACCTTCTCACACTGTACCTCTCTATGGACTGCAAGAATCATTAATGTTCACACCCTACAGTTCAGTTCAGTGTGACCTTCTCACACCCTGCCTGTATCTAGAGTACGGGAATCCCTAATTCTCTCACTGTACCCCTCTACTAGGCTGCAAACTCATTTGTAAAAGTTTTGGATTAGGTCTTCCTGTCTTTTTGATGCGCAATTTTTCTTTGATCAGTTGGATTGAACTTTTGGAGCCTATATTGATTTGTTTATAGTCTGCTTGACATTCTTGGAGTTTCTTTTAGCCATCTTTGCATTGTTTGGTTTTGAAGGATTAGTCTCCTTCTTTGAGTGTCTTTCAATTCTAAAGCCCGTGTTTTCTTTAGAATTGTTTAGGGAAAGATCAAATTTCTTCTGAATAGTTCGCTTTAAAAAAAATGTTTAGTTTGGGTTTCTTTGTTTTAAGAAAGTTCATTGTTGATTTTAGTGAAACTTTTGAAACAAAAAGATTTAATTTCTTGCTTTATATTAGATTAGGGGCATCCTTGCATTTGAAGTAGCGAAATTGCATGATTCTTGGTGAATCATGCATTGGTGTACAGTCTCTTTTTCTCATTTCTTGAGAATCTTTATATTGATGAGTTTAATAAATTTTGGGACGTTCTGCATCTGGGAATGATAAATGTTTTCCCCTGCGCATAGCATAGCTTTGATAGAAATGAAAATATTTCATCTTCATCTCTTTGCATAAATTTCAAGTCAGTCAAAACACCATATTGTCCACACCATTTTCCTCTTGAGAGGCACAGTCCATTCATCCTCTTCATGTTCTAAGGGAAGGATAGATACCTCCTCGAATACTTTCTATCACACAACCTGTAGTGATTGATATACTAAAGGATATTGACTTTCAAATAAGAAGGTGGTTACAAAGTTTTGAGTCATACCTTTCCAATATGTAGTGATGAGGCACAGTTCTGCTTGAAGGTACCAATTGATAGGTGTCATGTCCAGCATGTTGATGAATCTGTGTATTCATTGTTCTTGAGGAATGTTCTCCAGGATTCCTCACAGCTTCACATATGTTCCTTTATGAATATTCAACCCGTGTAGTGAACTTCACAACCTTCTACTTGTGCTGAGAATTGCATTGTCATCGGAGTATGACATTGTACCCAATCTATAATATTACTTTTGTGTGTCCCCCACCATCTTTCTGGTGTGGATTTAAAGTCCTCATCCATTTCCTACAACCTTTTTTGTGTTGGCACACTTGCTTCAAAGTCTAATAGGAAGGATTCTAATAGATTCAAACCATTAAATGTGGGTAAGATACTTACTGTTGTGTCGATCTAGTGAACTTCTCTAGTTAATATAGCACATCTCCTTGTAGATACTTCATACATCTGGTTCTTCCAGTTCTCCAGTGCTTCTTCTGAATCTAATGAGCATGCATACTTTGCCAACTTAGATTCCCATTGGCTATAGGATTAATGTAATCATGTTGTCTGGTTGTTAGTTTATATATGTTTTATAGTGCATATGTCTGGTCTTCTTCTCTGATAGTTTTAGTGTACCGTTGACCTTCATCTAGATCTAAATGTGCAATGAACCTAAGTCCATCTCTTTCAAAATTCATATGTCTCTTCTTTAAATCAACCACAATGGAATTATTGAAAGCCCAATCAATTCCTAACAACATGGGGTAAGGACAACTGTCATCAACGATATCAATTACCTCAAAATCTGGAAATGTTCTCACTCCATCAATGTCCACAGGGACATGATCCAATCGTCCAAATGGGTTGACAGATTGTTGGTTATCCATCCTAATATTGATAGGGGAATAAATCAATTTTGGTTTTCCCATCAATGACCAGGTTTTCTTCGTCATGACATTGACCTCCGACCCTAAGTCAAGGACTACATAGTCTATCTCATACTCTCTTATTTGAGCATTCAAATGTAATTCCTTATTTTTCCTTCTCTTCTTACTAATTTGGTGTACTAACCTATTCAAAAAGGGGTCTATATTTCCTGGATCATATTGTCTGATTAGATTTTGTAGCTCTTGTACAATGTTTTCCTCTTGAATAAACATAATACAAGTGTATAAAAATTCCATAAGCTTGCTTACCTATTTTCCTTCTTTTGGTGAAGAAGACTACTAAAATGCCAGAGGCATTCCATATTCTATCACTTCTGGTCTTGTATTTGATGTAGATCCTTGGTTTCCTCTAAATTCTTTTCTGACTTCCTCAAAAAAAATTCTTTCTTTATTTGCATCAAACATTTGTGTCTTCTTTGTAGCATTCCTGATCCCTGAGTCTTTTGTAGTCTACGCTTGGGTTATTATTTCATCTCCTATGACAAAAAATCCTATTGTTATAACAACGACTCTAGGGTCTTCTCTGTGAGGTTCAACATATATCAGTTTCCCTTACGGGTTCTGTTGAGGTCCTATTCTTTCTTGAAGCTTGGCTAGTAACACAAGACAATGTTCTATAACATGGTCAAACGAGCTACAATAGCTACAAGTGGTACAAGGTTTATGAAAATCCCTTGCAAGGTGTATTGTTTGTGCATAGTTATAACAGATGATCTTTCCTCGGCCTTGACCCATTCCTCCTCCTCGTCCTTTTCCTTTGAATCCACCGCAAGGATTGAAGTTTCCTCTCCCAGGAGAGTTATACTGCGTAATGTTTCCTTCTTTATATACTTCACCTTGAATATTATATACGTCTCTTGACCTTTCATGCATGAGATCATAATCCCTACAATCCCTATCATCATGTCCTACAGACTTATAGAATGTACAATACAAATTTGTAGGTGTGTGAAAATACTTTTGCATATAATCGTACTCACCAGTATGATGTGTGTTTCTACATACCTCACACTAGGGTAACGTGACTTGATTCAAGGGGATTGGAGCTCTAGAAGCCAAGTATTCATTGAATAGAGGGTATAGTTTCTTGTCATGGCCTTTTGATCTGCATCTGACACACCAAATGTCTTCTCTTTTATCTTTTCCCTTATCTTTCTTCATATATTCAACCTACATAGACAAACTGGTTAGTTGACTCAAGATATAGGTCATACCTAAGCTATATTATCCCATAGGAGATGATTATAGCTTCATGGAAATATCTAATGCCTCATCCTGTGAAGCAATCTTTTATTGCATCAGGGGAACTCTGATGTGTGGTAGAAGGGCAACAATGAACCATTCCTTGTTCTATTCATCTGGGAGATGAAAAGTCAATCGACATGTTAAGGTCTTCAATCTATGATCGAACTCCCAAATAGGTTCATCTACCTTCTTCTTGATCTCTTTTAGCCTGGTAATACATTGTGACTCCGACTTAGGTTTCTTCAATTCTACAATCAACACATTCTTGATCTGATTAAATGGCTTAGGCTGTGCAAGTCCTTGGACAAGTTTCATGTACCAACTTAGTGCGTGATCTCTAAGAGTTGTACTGAACTGGGTTCTTTTGACAACTTCATCTGTGACAATCTTAATATTCCATATGAATTCACATAGAAACCAGTGCTGATCAGGATCTTTAGATCCATATCCCCTAAAGATAGGGAGTCTTGTCTCATCTACCATAGATCTTCCTAGGGTTCCTGACTGATTATGTAGTGGACTACTATTGATAGTACTCTAGATGCTCTGGTGACTGGGATTACTCTAGTTTCTTAATACTAAATCAACAGGATGGATAACAGTACTTACTTCGATGGTCTATGTAGTTTATGAGGTTTCAAGTTCTCTTCGATGAATCTCTCAAGTTTTTCCTTCCTCTACAGTTCTTCTTCTTCTCCACTATAGAAACCTTCCTCCCCATAGTTCTGCTTAAACAGGTTCGCAAGATGAACTTCTCTTAATACACTCCCACTACACACATGTCCATCTTCTATGTCATTGTCTCTATCCAAATTATTGAACATTAGACTTTATTGGTCCAACCAATGTATTGTATCTTCAAGATGTTCTTCGCATGCAATAGAATCTTTATTCTTAGCTTTAGAAAATGCAAACATTTCCCTCGAGGTCCCTTGAAAAACTATCTCTCGTCTTCGCTATATGATTCTACTCTATTAACAACAAACTTTGTGATGTACCCTCCAATGGTACTATCAAACCAGTGATCTATTTCTCATGATACAATGTTATCAACTCTCTTGACCTTCTTGATCAACTCTAACGTCCAAGCCACAGGAAGTCTAGATCGAATCTCGAACTGGGTATCTGCTAATCTAGCTAGCCACTCATATAGATCTTGATGGATTCCTCCAATGAAAATCTTGTGAATATTGGTAAAGATATATTTCTCTAACCAATCCTCTAAACTAAGATTAGGGTTCTTGTTCTTGACTTCAACGATGTCCTTTTCTTGATCTTCTGTCCACTTTTGAATCTCTATCTTCGATGGAAACCACCTTGACATTTCCTTAAAAATATTTTGGTCTCGGCAATGGAACCATTTGTTGGCACATGGGAAGACCCAGGGTTCAGTTCCAAGAGCACACCAACAAGCCCTAACTACTGACCCTTTCGGCAACACCTGCGAAGAAGATGCAGTATCACCTGAAGTAGTTATGATGGGTTTGCAGGGTAGAGATGTCTACAACCAAAGGGAATATCAAGTGGATCTAACACAAGAAAAGAACAACATTCATATATCACTTATCATCTTAGATATATTATGCACATCTACTTATCATATCTAAAACAATATTGTAATCAAAGTATATTAATGACAAATACAAAATACCAATCACACACAACACAAAATATACGTGGTTCACCCTCTCTTTAGGGCTATGTCCACTGAACTGTGCTATAATATATTGAGGTAAAGCATACAGTTCTTGTCTGTTCTCTTAGCTAACAGATATTATTTCTTCTCCTCTCTTTCTCTTCCCTCCTTGTGCACCCAGCTACAAGGTTGATCTTCACACCCAGCTAAAGATCTTACAATACCAGAAGGCTCTCACTCTCAACACATCTCTCTCTCAATACAATACTCGCTCACATCAACAATACAACTAGATCAATAGAAATATCATACCAACCCAATTTAGTAACACAACCCAAGTCCTTTAGACCTTTATTTATACATTACAATAGCTCACCAACATCCTTAGGCTGAAACCTAGGTGTCCAAAACCCTAGATACCAAAACCCTAGGTGTCTAAAACCCTAGGTCAACTTGATCCATATTTTCAGGGCTTCGCCAGACTGTCTTTCCTTTCTTCTTGCACGGTGATCCAAAGCATCCAACGGTGGATTTTTCCACTTGATGAGTTGTCCATGATCCTTCTTCCTTTCTTATCTATCATCCCTGATCTCCTTGTCCAACAACTTTCTTTCTCGAACATCACTCCATCTTTTCTGCTCTTTTGTTCACTTCGACCCAATAACAGTCACTGTGTCTTCCACGCAGTTCACATTCTTCCTTTTCTTCCTTAATCTTCACATACTTCCATAACCAAGGGCCAACATGGTATTTTTGGGATTAGGTTTTATGTAATAGGTATGGGGATGTCAACCCATGGTTTTACCCATGTCTAGGCCCTTTTGTAATGTATAAATAGAAATATAGCTGATGTAAGTAGGAGGTGCTAAGGAAAGTGAAGGCCAAGGTTATAAGGGAAAATAAGGATAATGTTCTAAGTGCAAGTAATAGTTGTAAATTCTTTGTGCATACTGTGGGAGGAATGCAAGGATAAGTGCAAGTGACTGTAAGATATTGTGTAAAGGATTTGTGTTGTAATCTAGATCAGGGAAGGAGGATCTAGCGAGGTGTGCACATATCTCCTTTCTTATGCGGAGTAGGACCCTATGGCTCTCTGCATGTAGATGATTGACAAAAGACAACAAAGATAAGAAGAGTTGGTGGACGTAACCCCAGGCTGGGGGGTGAACCACGTATATCATGTGTTGTGGTTTCTTTGTGCATTATAGTTGTTTTATGGTTCATATGATTAATGCTTAGTGCAATGATGTATGCTTAGATTAATATGATAGATTAGTGCATAATGATGTGAATAAGATGCTAGATATGATCTATGTTTATGTTCTTAGTTCTTGAATTTGTTGAATCTTGTTGAATACTGCGTTGCGCTGTAATTAGGGTTTTATATGTGTTGTAGACAAAGGTTAAGTACTGATGAATGGCAACTGCTAAGTGCTTTGTTAGGGTATTATAATCATAGATCTATGTCCCAGCTAGGTTGTAGACATCTGAGTCATGCAACCACCCCTACCTCTACCTCAGGTGAGACTTCACCTACTTCGTAGGTGTTTTGGAAAGGGCTGGTAGTTAGGGTTTTGTTGGTGCATTGCTAAAACATTGAACGCTGGGTCTGCCCCTATGCCAACAAATGGTTCTATTTCGGGAACTGAAATTGTGATTGTTGGGAACTAAGGAAAAGAAAGAAAGATTTGTGTGTATATTTGTTTGTTCAATGCGTAGTATTCTACTTGAACTTTGAAAGCTATGTGCTAGGAAGAGAAGTCCGATCTGAAGAAAAGAGGTAAGATCTGAAATCTTTGTGCTCTGATAAAGGTAAAGTGGACATTTTTTAATTAAAGAGGTAAGATCTGAAATCTTTGTGCTCTGATAAAAGTAAAGTGGACATTTTTTAATTAAAGAGGTAAGATCTGAAATCTTTGTGCTTTGTTAAAAATAAGATAAGTAGAAATTTTTGTTTCAAAAGTATGGATCTAGGTATGTTCGATAAATTTGGTCCTAGTCTGAAAACTAGGGTACAACTAGAAGAAACAAGGTTTGATATGAGTAGATCTTATAGAAATAATGAAAGATATCTTATTCATATGCATAGAAAGAATGTTTTCACTAACAAATGGATGCAGGATCCTAGAAAGAATTTTCGACAGGTTAGCTACCATGATCCTAGTGCGCAGTACAAGAAAGGAAGGGGATCATTTAAGAGGAGGAGAAGATTAACCCTTTGTTATAGCTACAGAAGGTCGAGCCATCTTGCTAAGGATTTCCCTGATAGAAGACCTATTTGTATTTGTTGTAAAGCTATGGACCATGAAGTTCTAGATTTCCCTAGGATGATTTCCAAACTTGAAATAATGAATATGGAATAAGAAAAACATGAGAAAGACTCAGAAATTAAGAATATGGAAGAACCCTAGAAGGAATCATAGACTATATTTTAAGAAATAAAAGAAACCCTAAACGATCACAGAGACATCAAATTATCATATATCTTCCAAGAGAAAGAATGCATAGAAGCAATAATAAGAGACTTCGACATAGAATTTGTTCTGGACGAGGAAACACAAGTGAATATCATGACAGAAAGAACTTGGGAAACCTTGGGAAGGCCTACTATGGTTCCTTCATTAGGAGGAATAGAATTATTTAAAGGAAAGTTAATAACCCTATGTGGAAGACTTACCCAAATATCTATTAGTGCTCATGGAACTTTGAGAGAGGAAGAAATTGAGGTTATTAAATTTGTTGAGAACAATGCCCCATTTTCTTAATTGCTAGGAAAACTTCGGATTGAGAAAGATCAAACCCGGAGAAAAGAAGAAGAAGCCCTAGAACATAAAAATAAAGAATTAAAAGATTGCATGACTAGGAGAATAACACACTTGATAGAAGAATAGGAGAACAAATCGAGGCTATTCAGAGCTAGAGACTTGGATGTCGAAGTTGAAAGAACACAGGCGGACTTGAAATTTTTTTCCATACAAGAGAGTAGAGAACCTACCCTAGACAAAGAAGAAGTAATGACCTTGAACCCTATGAAATATCCTCAACAGTGCGAATTTTTTGTGCCAAGAGAAGATAAGAATCAGAATGGGAAGAGGAACCTAGTAACGCAGATCATAGGGAAGAAGGCTAGAAAGCACAGGAAGAAGAAAGCAAAGTTGGAGAAATTACAGGAAGTTCCAAAGAAGACTTTGCAGAAGGAAGGTCTCCAGAATTTGAAATTCACCGGAATATCAGAGAAACTCAAATTGGCACTTTGCCATGGAAGAGAGATATGACCGTTGGAGGCATTATAACCATTAGATTGACATTCCTGAACGTTAGAACAATAGTTATGATCAGAAATATCGCCATCAGACCATTTGGACCACGTCGTAACGAACATAACTACATTCATGAAGGCCTCTTGTCTATTGGAGGGATCCATTACATCATTGTCTACTTATTTCGTCGATTGTTGCATCGAGAACACTTTCATGAATTGTATTTGAGCCAACAAAAGAACTCATTTTTACTATGTTGTGCATACTGAGACTTCACTACCTGTTCTATTGCATTGAGCATTTGTTCATCGACCTGAGTTATTTGATCTTGAGCATCCATGTCAGATGAAATCAGCGCTGCAGAAAAGTTTGTCGAAGAAGTTCTAATCAAACTCATGGCTGATAAGGTGATGTCCATCAGAATTAAAGCATCATCGATGAGAGGAGTGCAAGCCTCCCTGTCAACTACTAGTGGATCCAGACCATCTCGAGCTACAACCAAGAAAAGAAAAAAGAATCGAGATGACTTCGGGATTGAAAATTTAATCCCATCCATCCTACCCAACTACATCCTATCTCTATCCAGCGTAGTGAATCGTGACAGTGTCCCTAGGGACTTCAACTACACCTTGGTTACTGCATACCTCCCGAAGGGGATATGCACAAGTAGCCCTCAGCTGGATAATATCATGACACTAAATATTAGCAACTTTAATCTAGGGGATCACAAGAACTTAAAAATGATCGCCCCTCACATGTATTTGACTAGGACGGAGGGGAAGAAGTCAAGGATAATCCCCCAACCATGGACTATAGACCTCGTGCAGTCCACTATTCTGAACGTGATGAAAATTCCCCATTTTGGAATGCACCAGGAGTTTAATGCGTGTGTTAATCTCCTTTTGTTGAGCTTCCATGGAGGCTACATGTGGATAGACATACACATCACCATATACCCAACGTTGATCCATTAGATCACCGAATTGAGCATGCAGGGACCAGACCCACAAGACATTTACCCAGGGAAAGTTGCATAGCATGCCTTGGCGCAGAATATTAAATATACATACTATTATGTGGAGAAGGGGAGGTGAGGCTACAAGGTAGACTCCACCTAGAATGGTGCATTGCACCTTTATTTCCAGTTGATTGTTGGTAAGCTAGTATGGAAGAATAGACCCATGCAGGTCACAGGGTTTGTTGTTGACCTCATGGGGAAATGCATGTGTTATAACCCTAAATTGCACCAGACACGCTTACCTGGCATCAAGCCATCTCATTTGCCTTATTTTCCAAGCCACTACTGAACATCTTCTTAAAAAACACTCTTTTTGAAGGCATATGTACCCTACTCCACTACTGCACATGGGTGTACGTTGGCTGACCCACTACAACCCACGTATTCCTAAAAAGCATGAAAAATGGAAAGTTGTAGATGAAACACATAGTTTTGGGTAAGTTAAATAAAATGTTTGACCACCCATAGTGGGTCACTCCACCAAATACCTAGCCCTTTCTATCCTATAAAAGAAGGGGTAGGGGTCCCATTTGAAAGGAGGAAAATCATAGCAAAGAAACTATACCCGATTTAGTATTCCCCTTGGCCCAACCTTTTGCAACTATTGTGTGAAGAGAAGAATATACAGAAGCAGTTGGAGAACAATTGAAGAGGAGCCCAGGACTAAATTCAAGGACCAGTATCCGATCTCACTATTGTAAGTTTACTCTTGTGATATTAATAAAAGAAGTACTTTTCCCATCCTGTCATATGATATTGTCAATATTTAAATTTGATTATATTTTGATAGAATATCTAACCCATTAGTTTATAGATTATATGCATGTGGAGTTCTTTATTTGTCTTTTATGAATGCAGGTTAGCGTTGGGAGGAGAGTTGCAGTCAAGGAGCGACCAAGCGTTAAAGGGATCGACATCAAACATGGAAACTAAGGTACAGTAACTGGATCTCTTTAACCTTGTAATTGCATATGAATAATGGGGTTTATGATTGGGATGTTGGTAAAAACTAGGAGACTTTAGGTCATTTCTGCATGCATGATAAAACCCTTAATGCTAGTCCATCGGAGGGATTTCCCACCCACAACAGAATTGGTGACCATACTGTGGATATCTAGGGTTTTTGCAGGTACTTGTTGGGTATTTTTAATTGGTTTTACTACCTTTTTTTTAAGTTTTTGCAAAAGTCTGAGCTAGTTGGGATTCTGGTCTTCCATACCAATACTCCCTACTTCCTTCGCCTGACTGTTTTTTCTTTTTTTGGGGAGCCACAAAGGCATACATGGCCTGCAAAAGGTCTACCTACGTATACATGCATCCCGACTTCATACATCCCATGTACATACACTTGCTGCTGAAAGATTAGTCGCGTGTCTGAGTCCAGAAATTTGTTTTTTTTTCAAAAAAATAAAAAGAGGCAGTCATCCTCTCCCGTGTCAGAAGTGATCCTTCTCAAGGGTTTTCTATATCTAGTTTTGGTTTCTATGATTGCAGTCTGTAGTCTAGGTATAACCTCAGATTAGCATTTTTTTCTCATATTTCCTTTCATCTTTCTCTGTTAGAGTGATTTTTTGTACCTTTTAGGGGTTCTGGTTTTCAATACTAGTACTCCCTGCCTAAGCTTAGATGCTTTTCTTGATTCTTTTGAGGAGAAACAGGGGCACACGCGTCCTGTAGTAGTCTTACACACGTGCATAGGCATCCTATCTTTGGGCATCCTATGTACATACGTTGGTTGTTGAAGTGACAGTCATGTGTATATATGGAAAATTTTGAAGAGGTAGTCATACTCTTCCCTGTCAAGTTTTTCTTCCCAGGTTTTTCTTGTGTCTTTTTGGTCTCTGTCATAGTAGTTTCAATCTAGGTTGCGTGCCAGTATAGCTTGCTTTTGCATTTGAAATTTTTCTTCCTTTGCTAGGTTTTTTGATGAGATTGTGATTCACTTTGATATGCCTTTTTGGTTGTCAGTAACTCCCCACAGTCCGCGGTTGGCCAGAAGTCCTTTTTGGACTTGTCTTGTTTTTATTTTTTCACCTTTTTTCTTCAGAAAAGAAGAAGACATACAATTTTAAATTTTCTTGTTTTTGAAGCATAATAAAAAAAAACACAAAATCTTTTTTTTTACTTCTTGGTTTGGTTAAAGCGTTGGTTGTTTGCATTAATCAATAGGAAAAATATTTTTTTTCATAAGTTCTTGGCTGATTGAATTAGGACAATAAGTAGCTTGTATTTGAGTGAAAGCTTGTTTTGATTTTTTCAATTAAAATATCTTAGAAAGAAAAAGTCTGAAAAGTTGGTTTAAAATTTTTTAAAAAGAGAAAATCTGAATTTATCAAGAAGAAGCTATTTTGTTTCTATCTTGTTGTTTATCTTCTATTTCGTTTGTCAAAACATAACTATTTTCACTTTCATAACCTTTGACTTAATACAAGAACAAAAAATTAACGATTAATTAAAATCAACTAGACTTTATGTTTTGTAGGCTCCATCAACTAGCCTAGGCTAGAGCCTGATTTAGGATTGGAGAGGAAACTCTTCAAGGTTGAAAAACAAACATAAGAGTTTGTGCTAGGGAGTGTCAAAAGTCTAGTATCGTAAAAGTTATCTGGGACCCCCCTCTAACATAGGGGATAAACACGAGGTCGTGTAAAGAAAAGGTAGCGGATATAACCCCTCCAAAGCCAGACCAAACGTAGTGGGGAACGCATATAGAGGGCTTGTCTTTGGATTTTGTTGATTGCATTTGCCACGGATCTTCGAGGGTCTCGAATATGTTCGAGGTCCTCAGTCATCTTCCATAACACTTTCTTTCGATACCCTTGATAGGTTTTGGGATTGACACCCTTCTCATTGTGGTCCACTTGACTGTCAATTGTACCTGCCTGGTGATTGTTTGCACGTTGGCAACCTAGTTGCCTAATTTTCTAGTGACTAACACATGTGACTCTCGGGGTATATCATGGTACCTAGGATAGACATCGAGCCATGCTTTGCATATTATAACTAGAGGGTGTTTCCGTATTCAAGTTTCACTTGCACCGGTAAATTGATCTAGTGTTGGTTGTTGTAACTGTTCTTCAAACTAGTTAGTGACTGCTTGTTTTATCTCATAGGTACTTTTTTAGTGTGTGTTAGTTTTCAAACGATTATATATTTCCCTAGTGTGTCTTTGATCTTCTCACATAGTAGAGGATTGGGAGTTCCATCAGTCATGAAGCCTTCTGGGCCACCAATTGACCTCCAACCACCCCCGACCACTGCTAAGGAAAAAATTAGACCAGCAAGGGTATTTTGAGACAACCGGGTTACATGAAACTGTGCCTAACCCATCTTTGAGAGAAGAAAATTTGATTCTGTAGGAACCAATCATTTATGAACTTGGAGCAAAGGATATTGGTCCATACAACCCTCCCATCACTGATATATCGACACCCATCATCGTATAGGTTCTACTTTAAGAGCGTTTGGTAGTGTCACCAACAACAATGGAAGAAAACACTGGCACTTCTTCATGGAGTACTGATATTTTCTTCATGACTTTCACTACTGGGGGTGGTCCACCTCCTAACCAACCATCGTCGGTCTAAGCCACCATGGTCTCGACTGCTTCTACCTCAGGCAACTGCCCGATTCCATCTATGGTGGCCATCATTTCTCTGTTTACTCAGAACATGGCAGGCTCTCCTTTCTCATACAGGATGCCTAGCTTCGGTACGAGTACTGTAATTTCCTCCTCCACTCTACAAAATTTGGGTATGGGGGCAGGGAGTTCCAACGCTCCTCTACAAGGATATATTGGGGGCACTTCCACTCCTTTTATCTCTTTCCCTTACGGCAGGGTTCATATACCCCCTTCATCCCCCTCGCTCAATGATGTTCCTCAACACTCCGTCGGGCCTAACATAAAATTGTTTGGAGTAGGTAGTCAAGAAATCCCTCCTTATAATATGTCAGTTCGTTCGACAACTTTCTCTTTGTTCAAAGCGTTTGGTAATAATGCTTTATCGACAACTGCCATTTCGACTAGGGGCAACCCCAGTTATGGAAAACCACATCCTATACAGGGTACTATTCCTGCATAGGGGGCACACTTAGGAATTCCTTCCTCACAAGGCTCTTGGAATCCATGGTAGTGACCAGTCCCCTTGTCAGGGATTTCAATCAGGGGCAACCCTTTCCATACCTAGTGGAACCCCGGGAAAGTCCCAATGCCCATGACTATCGGATCGGAAGGGGGAAACCCCTCCCAAAATCCTTGGAATGCGACACAAGCTTAGCCCTTTACATATTATTACGGGAACCAATCAATGATGTCTAAACCAATGCCCAATCCATACACTAGTTACAGTCATGGTTATTACTAGATCCCTATCCAACAAACTAAATTTTCCTGGCAACCTGGTGCCAGTCAAACCACAGGCTCCTTTTTCCCCGGCTATAATCCACAACCCAAACTACCGTTTCTGGCAACCCTGCACTTGCCAGATTTTACAAGGATCTTAAATGAACCCATCTATCATGATCTAAGTTGGCCTCCTATGCTGACCAATTTACCTTCGAACAGTCCAAATTTCGAGGCCAAGCCTAACGAATATCCTGGTGATCACGTGACTACCTTCCACTTATGGTGCTCGTCCAACTCGTTAAGAGACGACTCCATTCAATTGCAATTGTTTCAATGCACTCTCATAGGGAGTGCTGTGAAATGGTACATCGAGCTTGACCACTCACGATACTCTTCATTCGACGAATAGGTAATGGATTTCCTAAACCATTTCTAATTACCTATGCGATACGATGCTGACACTGAATTGCTGGCCAATTTTGAGAAGAAAAAAGTGGACCATATCTTAGATCATATCCGAGAATGGAGACACTGGAAGAGTTTGATCAAAGTGCTAGTCCCACTATCATTCCTGCTCGAGTGGTTCCTTAAGTCTTTGGTACCCTAGTTATCTAAAGACGTCACAACATCCATAGTGTTTTCCTAGGAAGATGCGATAATAAGAGTGCAACAGCTAGAGCTAATTTACTCTCAGTCTGGTTTACTCTATGATATTTTTCCAAATGCACCAAGGTCAATCCTTGACAAAACTAGGAAAAGGTCTGGACCACATACTGATGGCATTATTGGTTCAGCACAAACCAAGCCCATTGATCCATTTTCAAATCAATTGCAACAATTTTCAATACAATAGAAAATGGCCAGACAAACCACTGGTTCGACTGCTCCCCCTACCCAAAAGTCAGATGTACACAGTGTGCAAATGACAAATCTAAAGGCCACCCAACAGCCTGACAGAAAGAAAAAACAATGGAAAAACGGTAAGGAGGATAAGAAACCCACCGATAATGCTGGAATGGGTGACACTAAAAAGAAAAATTCAAAGTATCCTTGTAATATTTGCAAGGAAGACCACCTGACCCATCGATGCCCGCAGCTTATGGAGACCATAAGTTATTGTCACAACAACATCCTGTCGTGTTAATGAACCCATTCCCACATGGGAAAAATCTAACTCAAGTCTCCTTGAGCGCAGAAGGGGGAAGTCAAGGACCTCCTCCATCTTCAAATAATCCTTCATCCACAAATGTGTATATGATGAAGGCGATGCCTATATAATTACTAGACCACGTGATTACGGAAATCCAGGCACCTCTGAGAAGGTTAAAGAAGATGAAAACCCACCTCTTCCTCTTCATATTGAGAATACATTGGGAGAAACAACGACGCACATCCCAAAAGGTGCATTCAAGAAAGATTCTTAGAACCCAAATGCAAGGGCCACCCAAAACTACTCTATGGTGGAGGATTTATCACAAACCCCTTGCGCGATGTCTGCTTTGGAAGTCCTCCAGAGTTTCCCTTCCTAGAGAAAATCCCTATTAGCTACCTTAGGCTCTCCTAAGACTTGTAATCCAAGAAATATCATGCTTGATACCTTTGACTTAAAACCTCATCTTCCATACCACGTCGCTTTTCAAATAGTGGTGGCTTACACCATGAAAACTTTTACCTAGAATATTTTCCATACAGTGGTGGATGAGGGTGCCTCGACATGCATGATGTCTTTGGCGTGTTGGAAGGCCATCGACCAACCCATTTTGTCTCTGTCACCTACTCTACTTACATATTTTAATGATCATTCTTTCCAACCACATGGGATCATCCCCTCTTTCCCTGTGCAGTTAGGGGGAAAAACCATGTGTGTCGAAGTTGAAGTGGTCAATGTGTCCCTCGATGACAATATTTTGTTAGGAAGGAGTTGGACCTATGTTATGCAAGAAGTGGTCACGACAGTTTTCTGGGTCTTGTTGTTTCCTCGGGAGGGTCGGATTATGACCATTGATCAATTATCCTTCTCTCGCCATGACCCTTGATCAGGAGTCTCCACGGTCCCAATGATTGATAACCCTTAGCCTGGCATCGTCAATGTAGGGGTTGGGTTTTGCCCATCATTGATGGGTACTTTCAATTACCCACCTCTGACCGACAGTGTCCATTATATGACGACTATCCTCGACCAGCCTCAGGCTGAAATTTTTCAAATAGCATTGTTTCGCACGACGTACTTTCACGATCCGTGGAGTCTTCCTTCCCCATCTGCTACAATGGAAGGGATAGAGCACCATGGCATGGCCATGCCTTTGTCCATGACAGAAGTTTCATACTCGATCATTTAATGAGATTCTACTGACCCTGATCTGACTCCAACACAGGAGTTAGATCCGGTGCTCGAGCGTATTTGGGCTCAAGGTTCCCTTGCTGATACAAATTATTTAGACTTAGCTTGCCTTCAAATGAAGTGATTATTGAGGCAATGACTAGTCCAGAAAGACCCTGCGATGATCTTCATCATAGATCTTACTTCCTCCCAAAGTTAAGATGAATTGAAGTAGGAGAATTCACTTTGACTATGAATGGAGATAAAGGTTGTCCTATCAATCATTTGGAAACACATGCGGTTTATGCTAAAGGAAATATGGAAACAATAGATGAAACGATACCCATTGACATCTCTAGAACCCCTGGCATCATGGAGAATATATTTGTTGGAGTGGACTGCTCCCCCGAGGAGATTCAACTCTACATAGATTTATTTAAAGAATTCCATGACGTGTTTTCCGGGTCTTATGAGGAAATGTCGGGAATAGACCTAAGAATTTTTGAGCATGAAATCACGAATTATCCTAATGTCAAGCCGGTCCGGCAGAAGCGTCATCCAGTCAATCCTAGGAAAGCAATAACTATCAAGGCTGAAGTAGAGAAACTACTTAAAGTTGGTTTCATCTACCCTATCCAATTGACTCAATGGGTGTCGAATCCCATGCTAGTCAATAACAAATAGGGTACGATTTGTGTAAGCACGAACTTCCATGATATGAACAAGGCCTGCCCAAAATATAATTTCCCCATGCCATTTATTGACAAGATAGTCGATGAATGCGTAGGATGCAAGGCCTTTTTGTTCATGGATGGTTTTTTGGGATACAATCAGACACAAATCAAACCTGAAGACCAACACAAAATTGATTTCATCTATCCATGGGGTACATTCACTTATCGTAAGATTCCTTTTGGTCTGAAAAATGTTGGAGCTACGTTTCAGCAGGCCATGTATTTTTCTTTCTAGGACCTCAAACATATAGTCGAGGCTTATCTCGATGATTTAGCATCATGATCTCTCAAGAAAAATAATCATCCAGAACACCTATGACTTATCCTTGAACGATGTCACTACTACTGAATCCACTTGAATCCAAACAAGTGTAGTTTTTGTGTCACATCAGGTCGTCTGTTAAGTTTCATCATTTCGACAACAAGGATCATGGTCGATCCTCTCAAGGTTGAGGCAATAGTTCAATTTCCTCCCTCGTGCAACATACCTCAACTTCAGAGTCTACAGGGAAAACTGAATTTTCTACGACATTTCATCGCAAACTATGCCGAGATCACAAAGGGTTTTATGTGTTTATTGAATCAGGACGTTCCTTTTCATTGGGATGAAGCTGCTCAATGCTCTTTTGTAGCATGAAAAAGGTCCCTCATATCAACCCCTCTGCTTCGACCACCCAATTATAATAAATATTTCTTAATGTACTTGGCTACTACAGAGTCTACCATTGGCATGGTCTTAGTTCATAAGGGTGATTTTCTCTCTGAATACGTGATTTATTACCTAAGTTGAGGCTTACTTGGACTAGAACTCAATTATTACCATATTGAAAAACTTGCATTGGTAGCAGTCCATGATGTTCAATGGTTCTATCATTACATTTAGTTTCACAAGACCATTGTCATTGCCGTCATGAACCCATTTCAATACATATTGACATGATGAGTCATTGGTAGAAAGATCAGTAGATGGATAGTTATCCTCTAGGAATTTGACTTGGAATTATTTTCAGAGAAATCCAAAAAGTAGATGGTCTTCGCGGAACTGATATCGGAAATTCCGGTCGAAACAGGTGATGTTATACCCGATGAGTCGCCTATCAAAGAAGACGTGTTTTTGATCACGTCTTCTGACCCCTGGTATGGAGATGTCTTTATCTATCTCCAAACTTTGAAGTGTCCCGCCTCTTCTTCTCATGATGAGCGTCCTCGTATATGCCATGAGGCTAAGAACTATCTCATACTCAAGGACACATTATATCATCGAGGTGTAGACTACATCCTTCTTTGATGTCTCACTCATGAAGAAGAGAAAATCATGCTTAATGATTGCCACACTGGAGCATATGGTAGTCATTTGTCTAGGTTGGAAACAACCCAAAACATTCTACGAGCCAGTTACTTCTGGTCGACATTAATCAAATATTGTGTTGAATCGGTCAAGAAGTGACACCCATCTCAGATCCTCTCTCAAAATATGAGGGCACACCCTGATCCCATGTTTCCCGTTATTACCGTTGGTCCCTTCACTAAATGGGGGATTTATTACACTACATGCAACCCCCCTTCAACAAGGGGGAACTGCTATATCATCGTAGTAGTAGACTACTTCACCAAGTGGGTCGAAGCTATGCCAATGTTCAAAGATGACGGAGAGACAACAACTCTCATTTTGTTCAACCAGATAGTAGCAAGGTTCGACGTCTAGAGAGATATCATCACTAACCATGGAAGTCACTTTCAGAACAAAATGATGACCGAGTTAAGATCAAAGCTTGGTTTGAGGTAGGAACATTCATCACCTTATTACCCCCAATCGAATGTTCAAGTGGAAGCTATAAATAAATCTCTTAAAACCATTCTACAGTGAACGATCAATTTATCCAAGTCAAATTGGTATTTGAAGTTATATTCAACATTATGGGATTACCTAACATCTGTTAAGACTGCAACCAGTTTATCACCTTTTCAACTCATTTACGAGTTGGAAGAAGTCTTGCCTATAGAATGAAAGATCCCATTGTTAAAGTTGGCAGTACAGTTATTGCCATATACTTCACCACTTGAAGAACGGTTACTATACCTAGAACAACTCAATAAACAACGTCATGATGTAGCCTTGTCGAACGAGGCTCACAAACAAAAAGTCAAGTGTGAGTATGATTGGTCCGTTCATCCTCGAATTTTCTCTAAAGGTGACCTTGTCCTAGTCTATGACCAAGATAAGGACCCCCTAGGGGAAGGCAAGTTCAAACCCATGTGGTTCATACCTTTCATCGTGAAATAAGTACTATAGAAGGGCACTTATCATCTAGTGGACTTTGAGGGAAATGTTTTGGCAGAGACTAGAAATGGGCTCTACCTCAAGAACTATTACTCATAGGTGGGTCGCCTTGGGTGACGTTTTGTAATATATGCATAGTCTTTGTACTATTACTTTTTTTTTTTTTGGTTTTATGGACATGTCATTTTTTATGTCATCTTTTTCACTGTGGTAGATGTCAAGTGAATTAGAGGTGTTCGTTGGATTCACGAATGACGCTAGTCGGAACAGTCGGAGGCTTGCCTCTACATCTTGGGTGATTTTCACACCTCAGGGCCAGTTTATATCTTCAGGAGGTATATGTTTATGTGACACCACAAACAATGTCTCTAAATACAGGACAATTATTAACTTACTTCACGAGGCTTTGTCACTTGATATCTCTCACCTCCAGGTCTATTTAGACACTCAGTTGGTTGTGTCTCAGTTAAATGGAGTCTAATGTGTTCATGATCCTACTCTACATCGACGATTCCTTAGGGTACATTTCTTAGAAAGAAGTGTTTATTATATTACATATTTTCATGTTCCTAGGAGATTAAATCAAGTTACAGATACTCTAGATAATCAAATATTAGATTGGAATCTTGCACACATATAAGAAAGACACACACATGCACATGTAAATACATTTGTAAAGTATATGTAAACCATAAGACATAAAAATACATAAAAATCCATATATAATATCAAAAATATCAGAGTACATGGGTGGATGCAAGCACCTCAAAAATACGTCCAGTAAAGAGTCATGGTGCTTATGCCCTCAAAAATATACAAATAGATCCCTCGACATGTAATAAGTCCAATCTAACTATGGATGGGGCCTATTGGCCTTGTTATAATGATCAACAGTGTTTTCCAAATGTCAAAAAAGACAGACCCATGTTCGTGGTGCCCCCACTACATGAGGTTGCATAGATGGTGGTAGATCCTCAATCTCTGCCATGGGGATTGTACGAGTGAGTGAGGTAAAGTTCTTCTCTACCTATCTCAATACTCTCTCAGCCTCTCTGGCTGGAGGTCCCCCTGTTGCTACTGGTCCTCTAGCTATAGCTAGTCCTTCCTCTGGTCAAGGACGTCGCATGTTCCTCACAAAGTTCATTGGACGCACTAGCCCCACATCTGCACATAACACATACTTAATTGTCAGATACTCTGGTATATACAAAAAAAGATATATATATAAAACATAAAAAATAAATAATTTTTAAAAATAAAGAAAACTAAAATCATGCCTAACTCTCCTCGTACCACTCTGGGAGGTGCACCGATGTCAGGGTCCTTAGAAAAGTCAATTACGACATAAGGATAGTCCTTTATCACTGGAATCTACTGAGAACACCAGTCAAAAAACTTGTCATCGAAGGCCTCAATAGTCCTCCTTCTCCCATGTCGTAGCAACAACACCGCCCATTTGTTTACTGCTAGAGAAGAGGCTATATTCCCTCGCACTGTCTCCCTCGGGCTAATACTCGGTACTCTCTAGAAGAAGAAAGAACAAAGAATAGTCCCAAACCCAAAGTTCATTTGCCTCTACATGTGACACTCTATAAGTTGTCTCTTCATGCATTCTAGTTAAGTGGTACTCCAGTCAAAAAATTGTGCATTTAAGCACTGAACTACACAATTCATGTGCGCACGGGAAGCCTGATGCAAAGATACAGATCGAGTAATCCACCCAATAAGAAAAACTATCACTTTTAATGATAAGTCTAAGATATTGTTTACTGGCACCTAAGTGCCCATATTATCTGTATTGGCTTCACAATGGAGTCCAATCAACTCTGCAAGATTGTGTGGCCCTGAGGAAAAAGTGCGAAAATTGACTGGTTCCCCTCTCCTTGAGAGGCCAGTCAAAAAGTAAATATCCCCAGCCATTGGAGTCAACGATTGTCCCTCAAGCATAAAGGCCTCTGTGTCAGGATGTTAGTAATCAAATGAACGTTCAGTAGCCTAGGTTGTTCCCACATGAAAGGACACTGGAATAAATTTAACAAACCGCATTGCACCAATGCAGTAGTAGCAACAACATCCTCACTGACCAAAAAATCAATATCCTCATGCTCCCTCTCCCTCCAGTGAACATACATTCTGCAATTGACAAGTCTAGGGGGGATTAGTCCTTGCATTCTTTAAATTTTTCTTATATTAGAGGGTACACTTGGGCTTTAATGCACACAGTCGCGTGTTCACACGTGCATTCTTTCCTCTGCATGTGTGCACACGCGGGCTGTCATAAGACTTCCTGTGTGTACATAGGGCCGACCTTTTTAAAGGTTAGCGCCCCCTCAAAAAAAAAAAAAATTCTTAAATGAAGTATTGAAATGCAAGGGGGGTTAGTGTGTAGTTACTTGGTACAAGAGGAAGTTCGTTTCGTCCACTGAAGCTCCCATAATCAATTATTTTCACAAAGGGGTATTTTTGGCTTTTAGTCAATTTCTCAATTTGCAATAGTGATAATGAGCTGCCAACTTCTATTTATAGACTTTTTGGGCCACTTTTGTCATTGTTTTTGGACCCTTGTGTCATTTTTTCTAAATTAAACATCATTTAGTATGGTTCAAACATTTTCTATGGATTGTTACGATAAATGTTACTTTGGGTATTGGGAAACGTTTTGGATATTTGGGTCTTTTTAAAGGTCCTTTGGTAAAAAGTCATTTTTTCAACTTGTTTCATTTAAGATAGGATTCCACCTCTACTTTCTACATCTCGTTGTCTTTATCGCTATGCCATAGGATCGATCCCACTGATTTGCGACCTGGAACCATCATTTCTACTTTAGAAGTGTCGCATTTTAGTGGTAGATCCTACCTTAACATGGATGCCCTAGGTAGATCCTGATTGCATTTTGGTGTCCATGTCGTCAATAATGACTATAGGCTCGGGAGCCCTTATTAGTTTGCCCTGATTACAAGTTTGAGCCTCATTTTCATGATGCATTATCACTCTTGACCTCACCCTCGGGACTCCCAGAACATAACGGGTCTTCTTTTAAGCCCTTTTCAGACCCTCTAAAAATGAAAAGTTTGTCGAGCGATCTTGTTGACCTTCACGCTCGCTAAACTGAAATTTGAAGTCATGTCTATCCAGCAGTAGTTTACCCCTTTTTTGGTATGAATGGTCAACTGTACGAACAAAGGTATACTATAGGAGCTTTGGTTCCCTAGAAGAGTATTCTCAGGTAAGATTTTAACCCTTTTCCAGGAATGAGGGACTAAATTTACAAGAAAACAACCCCCACAGAGTCCATAGTTAAGCTCTTTTTAGACTCCCTAAAATTGAAAGTAACATCAAGTGACCTTATTCTTTCACACTCGTTAAAATGGTCGAGAAGAACATTCCTGACGGAGTCCATAGTTAATATTTTTTCAAATTCCTTAAAAATGAAAAAATCATCGAGTGATCTTGTCTTTATCACACTTGTTAAAATGGTTTTGAATAGATGTTTGGTTGGTGCTAGTTTACCCCTTTTTCAAACTAACTAGACTATCTTTGAAAAAGGTACCCCAGTGGAGTCTCCTTTTACATTTTTTTAGACTCTCTAAATATGAAAAACCATCAAGCTTACCTTCTCTGGGCTCGTTAAAATTACATCGAAGGACATTACCATTGTGTGTCTTTTTAAATGGCATTTGCATACCTATGTCTTTGGCCTAATGTTGGCTCCATGTTGCTCTCAACTGAACCATCTGAAGCATGCCTTATACGCAAGCCCTGTAGCACTTCGCCTCTACTTCTTGACACCTTTGGCCCATAGAGGATTTTTCCTGAGTGTCCTTTTCCTGCATATGTCCCTTTTCCCTGAGCATCCATGTATTCTGTGCACTTGGAACTAGTATGTTTGTGACACTCGATCCTCCTTTGTAATGTAGAATTGTTTTATTCTTTTTCAAGATTTCCAAAATTATTGAAAAAGACAAAAAAAATCAAATATACCCAAAAAAGAGGAAGGGAAAAGTGTTTTCTTTTTATTGGCAGCACAATGAGTCACCTTTGGACAAACCACATCCTTTCATTTGTTCGTCAAGACTTAGGATTCAACATGACCTTAGGAATCCTATCTCACTAGATAGAGTTGTGTCCTCCTCCGTTTGGTTATTCTTGCAAACATATGGAGAGTTTGTGGTGCCTCCTGCATCATGAACTTATGTAAAAATATCATGCTTCCTGAATCTCATATTTTGTTGTGCTATTGTCCAAGGGAAGTTATTACCAAGCTTGAGTCGGCCCCCTATACATATTGTCTCTTAGCCTCAATCTCGGTCACCCTGAAATCCCAATTAAGTCTTTGTTCGAAATCCATGAAGCCCTCAACCTCATCATCAAAATACTCTAGTCCATTCCTGACAAGCCATCGAAGACCTCTAGGTAGTGAAGTCATACACTCATATTACACTCCTACCCGAGTTGTGAAGATTTTGAATCTGTTTCTCAAGCTCTGAAGGCCTCATCTCTATCCATCAGGCCTTATTCACTTCTTGAAGATGGATATTATGCATGTATATCTTTTTGATTTCGAGATGTAGATCCGTTGTGTATTTCTCGTGGCTACACTTTATATAGTTATATGACATGGATCTACAGTGTATTTGATTGGAAACCATGATTTTATTTCATTCTGAGCATGGGTATGCCTTCCTTGGTGAGACAATTGTTATTTTGCAGATGGCACCTCCCGAATTCTGGTTCTTGGGCTCAATTGTTTGGTATGTTGGTAAATATTATTAATGTATTTCGACCATCAGATTCTCTTCTAAACTCAAACATTAGGGGGCATCTGTTATAATCCTAAATTTCACCATACATGCTTACTTGACATCAAGCCATCTCATTTGCCTTCTTTGCCAAACCACTACTAAAAATATTCTTAAAAAACACTCTTTTTGAAAGAATACACACCCTTCTTGACTAATGCACGTGTGTGTGCACTGGCTAACTCAATATAGCCCATGTATACCTAAAAAGCATGAAAAATGGAAAGTTGCAGACGAAACACACAGTTTTGGGTACGTTAACTAAACCGTTTGACCACCCATAGTCGGTCACTCAACCAAATACCTAGCCCTTTCTAGCCTATAAAATAAGGGGTAGGGGTCCCATTTGAAAGGAGGAAAATCATAGCAAAGAAACTATACCCGATTTAGTATTCCCCTTGGCCCAACCTTTTGCAACTATTGTGTGAAGAGAAACATATACAGAAGTAGTTGGAGCACAATTGAAGAGGATCCCAGGACTAGATTCGAGGAGCAGTGATCGATCTCACTATTGTAAGGTTAATCTTGTGAGATTAATAAAAGATGTACTTTTCCCGTCCTACCATATGAGATTGTCAATATTTAAATTTGATTATATTTTGATAGAATCTCTAACCCATTAATTTATAGATTATATGCATGTGGAGTTATTTATTTTTCTTTTATGAATGCAGGTCAGTGTTGGGAGTAGAGTTGCAGTCAAGGAGCGACCAAGCATTAAATGGATCGACATCAAACACAAAAACTAAGGTACAGTAACTGGATCTCTTTAACCTTGTATTTTCATATGAATAATGGGGTTTATGATTGGGATGTTGGTAAGAAGTAGGAGACTTTAGGTCATTTCTGCATACATGATAAAACTCTTAATGGTAGTCCATAGGAGGGATTTCCCACCCACAACAGCGTGGAGGGGCTACAGATGAGCTGGGTAAAGTACTTAGTGAACTAGTTAGACAAACACTGTCATAAAGCTCAGGATCAGGGCTATGAGTTCCATTTTAGTTAGCTATTGATCCTCATCATGTTCATATCTTAAGAGATGCTGGAAGGTCCGACCTTTGTTATAACCCTAAAATGCACCAGACATGCATACCTGACATCGGTCCATCTAACTTTCTATATTTTCCAAGCCATCACTGAACAAGATCTTCTAAAAATCATTGTTTTGAAGGTGTACACACCCTGCACCACTACTGCACATGTACACACGCCTGTTGACCCACTATGGCCCGTGCACACTCACAGAATATCGCAAAAAATGAAAATTGCATAGGATACTAGTTTTCGGGCCATTACTTAACAGTTTGACTGCCCATAGACAATCACCCCAACCGTTACTATCTCCTTTGTCCTATAAAAGAAGGGTTTGGGGTCCTATTTCAAAGAGAGGCATGAGAGCATAGAAACTCTGCCCATTTCTGTATTGCCCCTTTGCCCCAATATTTGGAAACCACATGGTGAGTTTGAGCCAAAATTCCCTTTTTCTCCATTGCAAGCCCTTTCCATTCCCCTAGAGAGAACTGAAGAGGAGAAGGAGACATGGAAGCAGTTGGTGCATTGTGAAGAGGAGCCCAAGACCGAGCTCGAGGAGCAATTTCGGTCTCATATTGTAAGTGAATTTTGTGATATTAATATAAATAAGTGTTTTTTTCGTCCCGCCAAATGACGTATTAAACTTATATGATTTGTTTACATTTCCTATTTATGATATCTAACCCACTAATACATATGTAGAATGCATTCTTGTATTTTTTTGTTTATCTTTTGGTGAATGCAGGTCAGCCTTGGGAAGAGACTTGCAGTCAAGAAACAACTGAGCACAAAGGGATCAACACCCAACGCAGAGTTTAAGGTATGCCTACCATATCCCTATACCTTGTCTTTTATGTATAATTGTGGGGTAATGTCGGGATAGTTGATCAAAGTTATGAGACTTTAGATGGTTAGATATGCCTACATTTTAGAACCCTGGTGTAGTTCGTAGAGGGGTTTTCCTACTATAGCAAAATTGGCAATTGTACTGGGGAAACATCTAGGGTCTTTGGGGATATTTCTTTTGGGTGATTTGAATCAGTTTATTCATTGTTTTCTAGGTTTTTGTAAGCTTTTGTGTCTTTAATGGATTTTGGTCTTGCATACCAGTACTCCCTGTCTGTGATGGACTATTGATTTTTAGCTTTTAGAGGAGTGACAGAGGTGTATGTGGCCTCCAGTGGGCCTTCATGCATGCATACATGCCTAGCCCTTGGACAACCCACGTACATACGCTGGCTATTGAAGTGTCAGTAGCGCGCCTGTTGAGATTTTTTTTTAAAGAAGAGGCAGTCATCCTCTTTCTTGTTAGGAGTCACACTTCTAAGGGGTTTTCTTGATCTAGTCCTTGTCTCTATTATATAAGTCTGTAGCTTAGGTTTGACTTCAACATAGATTTATTTTCATCAAAAGATTTCTTCTATTTTCTTTGATATGGTTTTTAGACAAGTTTGTGAGTCTTCTTTGATCTTCCTGTTTGGTATTGTCAGTGACTCCTTGAGATCTGTGTTTGGGCATGAATTCATTTCTTGGTCCTGTCTTGTCATCACTTTTCCCTTTTTTTCTTTAGAAGAAAAGAAAATAATTCGTTTTCAAATTTCTGGTTTTGAAGCATAAAACAATAAAAAAAAAAATCATTTCTTTGTTTGGTAAAGTAGTTTAGGTTAGTTGTTTGATTTACCAAGGAAAAAGAAAGTTTTATTAAGTTATTTACTCGAATGCTTCGGACATTAACTAGCTTGTAGTTGAGCGAAATATTGTTTAAAGTTTTTTCTTTTCAAACATCTGAGAAAGGTAGTTACGAAAAGTTTAGTGAAAGAGTTTAAATTGGCAAATCTTTATTTGTGAAGAAAGAAGTACTTTTGTTTCCAATATCATCTTATGTTCTTCTCTTTCATCTCTTGAAGAACATCATTGGTTTCACTTCCATTCCTTTTGACTTAAGAAAACCACTAAAATTAAATCTTACTTAAAAGTTATTATACTTTGTGTTTGTAGGGTCCATCAATTTAGTCTAGGATAGAGCCTTCATTTAGGATTGGAGAGGAAACTCTTCAAGGCTACAAAAAAAAACATAAGAGTTTGTGCTAGGGAGTGCTTGAAAGTACAGTAATCATGAAATTTATCTGGGACCCCCCTCTAACACAAGGGATAAACATGAGGTCGTGTGTGGAAAGGTAGTGAAGATAACCCCTCCAAAGCCAGACCAAGCGTAGTAGGGAACACATATAGAGGGTTTATCTTTGGATTTTGTTGATCGCATTTTCCACGGAGCTTTGTGGGTCTCGAATCCATTCGAGGTTCTCACTCATCTTTTGGAACACTTACTTTTTATACCCTTGATAGGTATCAGGCTTGATACCTTTCTTATTGCGGTCCACCCGACTATCAATTGTACTCGCCTGGTGAGTGTTCGCGCATTGACAACCTAGTTTCCTTTATCTTAGTGACTTACACAGGTGACTGCGGGGGTATACCATGATACCTAGGGTAGACATCAGGCCATGATTTGCAGAGTATACCTAGAGGGTGCTTCCATATTCGAGTTTCACTTGCACCGGTAAGTTTCTCTAGTGTTGGTTGTTGTAACTGTTCTTGCAACTAGTTAGTGGTCTTCTTGTCTTATCTCATAGGAAATTTTTCTAGTGTGTGTTAGTTTTTAAAATGATTATAGAAATCCCTAGTGTTTCATTGATATTCTCACATAGTGGAGGATTAGGAGCTCCGCCGGTGGTGAAGGATTTTGGGCCTGTTGCCGGTTGATCTCGAGCCACCCCTGCCACCACTAAGGTGAAAACTAGAACAACAAGGGTCTTTTGAGGCGATTAGGTTACAGGAAAATGTGCCCGACTCATCTCTGAGAGGATAACATTTAATTCTAGAGGAACCAACCATTGTCAACCTCGGAGTGGAAGATCTTGTTCTGTATAACCCTCCAATAATCGATCTATTAGTGCCCATGATCATACAGGTCCAACCTTACAAGCGTCATGTAGTGTTAGAAGAAGCAATGGAAAAAAATGTTGCTACTTCTTCAGGGAATACTCATATTTCCTCTATGACTGTCACTACAGGGGGTGTTCCACCTCCTAACCAACCTTCATCGGCCTGGGCCACTATGGTCTCACCTGCCTCTACCTTGGGCAATGGTCTAATTCCGTCTATGAAAGCGATCACTACTCCTTTCACCCAGAGTGTGACAGGCCCTATGTTCTCATATGGGATGCCTGGCTTCGGTATGAGCACTGTACTTTTCTACTCCACTCTACAAACTTTAGGTCTCATAGAGGGGAGCTCCAATGCTTCTCTGCAAGGATCTATGGGCGGAACTTCAACTCCCTATAATGCTTCCCCTTACGGAGGGGGTCATATACCTCCTTCATCCCCTTTGCTCGGTGGTGCTCACCAACATTCTGCCAGGTCTAACATAAACTATAGCTCATTTGGAGCAGGGCGTCAAGTACTTCCTTATTATATCACATCAGTAGGTTCGACACCATTCTCTTTTTTCAACTCTTTTGGTAACAACATTTTCTCGTCAGTTTCCATCTTGGTCGGGGAAACCCCAGTTATGGACAACAAAATCCTGTACAGAGTACTATTCTTGCACAGGGGGAAAACTTAGGAATTCCTTCCTCACAAGGACCTTGGATCCCATGGCATGGATCAATTCCCTTGTCAAGGATGTCGACCGGGGGAAACCCCTTCCATAGTCAATGGAACCCCAGGCAAGTCTCAACACCTATGCCTGTTGGATTGGCAAGGGGAAACCCTTCCCAAAATCCTTGGAATGTGACACAATCCTAGCCCTTTACATCCTATTACGGGATTCAGACGATGACATCTCAATAAGCACAAAATTTGTACATTGTTCATGGCCATGGTTATTACCAGAACCCTGGCAAGCAACCTAGATTTTCCTGGTAACTTGGTGCCAGCCAAACTCCAGACTCCTTTTTCCCTAGTTATAATCAACAACCCAAATTACCATTTCTAGCAACTATGCACTTGCCAGACTTGACAAGGTTATTAAATGACCCCATCTGTCATGATCCGCGTTGGCCTCCTATTCCAACCAAGTTTCCTTCAGACATCCCAAAGTTTGGGGCCAAGCCTAACGAAGATCCAGGTGATCATGTGACTATTTTCCATCTATGGTGCTCATCCAACTCATTTGAGAGACGACTTTGTCCATTTGCATTTGTTTCAACACACTCTCATCGAGAGTGTTGTGAAATGGTACATCAAGCTCGACCACTCAAGATACTCATCCTTCGTCGAATTGGCAATGGGTTTCTTAAACCATTTCCAATTACCTGTGAGATACAATGTTGACATCGAATTGTTGGCCAACTTTGAGAAGACAAAAGCAGACCATATCTCAGATCACATCCGAGAATGGAGACACCAGAAGAGTTTGATAAAAGTTCCAATCCCACCAGCATTCCATATTGAGTGGTTCCTTAAGTATTTGGTACCCAAGTTGTCTAAATACGTTGCAATGTCGGGGGTGTTTTCAGAGGAATATGCGATAATGAGAGCCCAATAGCTAGAACTGATTTACTCTCAGTCTGGTTTACGTTCGAATTTTTCTAGATGCACCAAGGTTGATACTTGATAAGACCAGACAGAGGTTTGGACCACATGCCAATGGTATTGTTGGTTCAGCGCAAATGAATCCCGCTGATCAACTATCAAATCAATTGTAACAATTATCGATACAATAGACAGCGGCCAACCAAACCACTAGTTTGGATGTTCCCCCTACCCAAAAGTCAGATGTACACAGTGTGAAATCGACAAACCCAAAGACCACCCAATAGCATGATATAAAGAAGAAAGAGTGAAATAAGGGTGAGGGGGATAAGAAACCTACCGATAATTTTGGTAGGGGAAACACTAAAAAGAAGAAGTCGAAGTATCCATGTAATCTTTGGAAGGAAGACCATCTGACTCACCAGTGCCCTTGGCTTGTGGAGGCCGAGAATTTATTGGCACAACAACACCCTCCCATGTTAACGAACCCATTTTCACATGGGAATATTTTAGCTCAAGCCTCTTCTATCACAAAAGAGGGAAATCAGGGACCCCCTCCATATGGAAGTAATCCTTTGTCCACAAATGTTGACATAAAAACTAGGACACATGACTACAGAATGCCAAACACCTTTGAGAAGGGTAAAGAAGCTGAAAAGACATCTCTTCCTCTCCATATTGAGAAGACATTGGGTGAAATAATGACACACATCCCAAAAGGTGTGTTCAAGAAAGATTCTCACAACCCAAACACAAAGTCCACCCAAAACTACTCTATGGTGGAGGATTTTTCACAAACCCCTTGTGTAATGTTGCCTTTGGAAGTCCTCCAGAGTTTCCCTTCCCAGAGAAAGGCTCTGTTAGCTTCCTTAGGATCTTCTGAGACTTGTAATCTAGTAACTATCATGCTTGATACAATCAACTTAAAACCTCGTCTTCCTTACCATGTAGCATTTCAGATAGTAGTGTCTTACACCACGAAAACTTTTACTCGGAACATTTTCCGCAGGGTGGTCGATGAGGGGGCCTCGACATGCATGATATATTTGACATGTTGGAAGGCCATTGGCCAACCTGTTTTGTCTTTTTCACCTACTCTTCTTACCTCTTTTGAGGGTCATTCGTTTCGACCACATGGAATCATCCCCTCTTTCCCTGTGTAGTTAGGGGGGAAGACCATGTGCATCGAGGTTGAAGTGGTCGATGTGTCTCTCGACTACAATCTCTTGTTAAGATGGAGTTGGACCTATGTTATGCAAGAAGTGGTAGCGATAGTTTTCTGAGTCTTGTTGTTTCCACATGAGGTTCGTACCATGTCCATTGATCAATTATCCTTCTCTCATCATGACCCTTCATTGCAGGTATCCACGGTCCCAATGATTGATAACCCTCAGCCCAGCATTGTCAACATATGGGTTGGTTTGTTACAACATTTGATGGGTACCTTCGATTACTCACCTTCGACCGGCAATGTCCATTACATGTCGGTTGTCCCCGACCATCCCAGGGCCGAAATATTTCAAATCTCGTCGTTTCTCCTGATGCTAAGCCAGTCCGATAGAAACTTCATCCAGTCAATCCTAGGAAATAAAAAACTATTAAGGCTAAAGTAGAGAAACTACTCCAATATGGTTTCATCTACCCCATTCAATTGACTCAATGGGTGTCAAATCTTGTTCCAGTCAACAAAATACAGGGTACGATTCGCGCATGTATGAAATTCTGTGATTTAAACAAGTCCTGTCTAAAGGATAATTTCCCCACACCATTTATTGACCAGATAATCAATGAATGCATAGGTTGTGAAGTCTTTTCTTTCATGGATGGTTTTTTGAGATACAATTATATACACATCAAGCTCGAAGACCAACACAAAACCGCTTTCATCTGTCCATGGGGTACATTCACTTATCGGAAGATGATTTTTGGTCTTAAAAATGATGGAGCTATGTTTCAGCGGGCCATGTCTTTTGCTTTCCATGATCTCAAACACATAATTGAGGCTTATCTCGATGATTTAGCATCACGATCTTGCAAGAAAGATTATCATACTGCACACCTCAGACTTATCTTTCAGTGATGTCGCTACTACCGGATCCACTTGAATCCAAAAAAATGCAGCTTTTGCGTAACATCAAGTCGTCTACCTGGTTTCATAGTTTTGATAATAGGGATCATGGTCGATCCTCTAAAGGTTGAGGTGATAGTTCAGTTTCCTCCCCCATGCAAAATCCCTCAGCTTCACAGTCTATAGGGAAAAGTGAACGTTTTACGGAGTTTCATCGTGAACTATGCCGAGATAATAGAGGGTTTTATGCATTTACTAAAGAAGGATCTTCCTTTTCATTAGGACGAAGATGCTTAGTGCTATTTCGAAGTGTTGAAATGCACCCTCACTTCTACCCCTCTATTGCGACCACCCAATTATATCAAAGATTTCTTATTATACTTGGCCACTGCGGAGTTGACCATCGGTATGGTATTGGTTCAGGAGGATGATTTTCTCTCAGAATATGTGATTTATTACCTGAGTTGAGGCCTAGTTGCACCATAACTCAACTATTCCCACATTAAAAAAACTTGCATTGGCAGCAATTCATGTTGTCCAACAATTCTTTCATTACATCTTGTTCAGCAAGACCACTGCCATTTCCATTGTGAATCCATTTCAATACGTGTTGACACAACGTGTGATCGATGGAAAGATCAGTAGATGGATAGTTATCCTCCAGGAATTTGACTTGGATTTTGTCTTGGAGAAATCCAAAAAGTCATTGGTCTTTGCGGAACTCATCTCAGAACTTTCGGTCGAATCAGGAGATGTTATACCCGAGGATTCAAATATATGACAATGTTTAAATATGATGGTGAGACATCAACTCTCTTTTTGTTTAACCATATAATACCAAGGTTCAACATCCTGAGAGATATTGTCACTGATCATGGCAGTCACTTTGAAAAAAAAATGATGTCCGAGTTAACATCAAATCTTGGGTTGAGCGAAAAACATTCATCACCCTACTACCCACAAGTGAATGGTTAGGTGGACGCTGTGAATAAATCCCTTAAGATTATTTTACAATGAACGATCAATTTGGTGAGGTCAAATTGGAATTTGATTTTCTATTCGACATTATGGGCCTACTAAACATTTGTTAAGACTGCAACTGGTTTCTCACCTTTTCAACTCATTTATGGGATGGAAGCAATCTTTCCTACAGAGTTCCAAATCCCCTCTCTAGAGTTGGCAGTACAATTATTTCCATACACTTCACCACTTGAAGAGTGTTTATTATATCTTTAGCATCTCGATGAGTAGTGTTGAGATGCAACCTTGGCTAACGAGGCTCACAAAAAACAATTCAAGTGTCAGTATGATCGGTATGTCCATCCTCAGATTTTCTTTGAAGGTGACCTTGTCCTAGTCTATGACCAAGATAAGGACCCCTTGGGGGCAGGCAAGTTCAAACCCATGTGGTTCAGACCTTTCATTGTGAAGGAGGTTCTAAAGAAGGGCACTTATCGTCTGGTGGAATTTGAGGGAAATGCTTTGGTGGAGCCTAGAAATGGGCTCTACCTCAAGAAGTATTACTCGTAGGTGGGTCGCCTTGGGTGACTTCTTGTAACATATGTATAGTCTTATACCTTTTGTTTTTAGTTTTTGTCTTTTTGGTTTTATGGATGTGTCATTTTTGATGTGATATTTTTCACTGTGGAATATGTCAAGTGAATCAAAGGTATTTGTTGGGTTTGTGGACGACGCTAGCCGACACACTCAGAGGCTTGCTTCCATAACTTGGGTGATTTTCACACCTCAGGGACAATTTCTATCTTCAGGAGGTATCTATTTAGGTGACGCCACAAAAAATCTCACCGAATACAATGCAATCCTAGATTTGCTTCATGATGCTTTGTCACATGGTATCTCTCACCTCCGGGTCTGCTTATATGCTTAGTTGGTTGTGTCACAGTTAAATGGGGTTTACCACATTTACAATCCTATACTACACTAACGATTCCTTAGGGTACATCTCTTAGAACAAAGATTTGATTAAATTATGTATATCCATGTTCCTAAGAGAATGAATCAAATCACAGAGACTCTAGATAATCATGTATTAGATTGGCATATTGCACACATGTAAGAAAACACACACACATGTAAATACATTTGTAAAATAGATGTAATCAATAAGACGTAAAAAGATGT